>PVKS010000989.1:0-54568 GCA_004027875.1 Aplodontia rufa
CTCCATCTCATCCAGCTCCATCTCATGCCAGCTCCATCTCATCCAGCTCCATCTCATGCCAGCTCCATCTCATCCAGCTCCAGCTCATCCAGCTCCAGCTCATGCCAGCTCCATCTCATGCAGCTCCATCTCATGCAGCTCCATCTCATCCAGCTCCAGCTCATGCAGCTCCAGCTCAAGCCAGCTCCATCTCATGCAGCTCTATCTCATGCAGCTCCATCTCATGCAGCTCCATCTCATCCAGCTCCATCTCATGCCAGCTCCATCTCATCCAGCTCCATCACACAGGCACTGAATTTGCACCCATTTCATAGCCGAGATCAACGAGGGCTGCCATTACAATCCCCCCAGCAAGAGCAAAGAGAGGAAGCTTCATGGATCTGGGAGCAAGCCAGAGACTGTCCAGAGGGTGGGGCAATGATCGCCATTAGTTACTACGAACCTAAGTGACAATGGACACCAAGAGAGGACACAACCTGCAGTGTGTGGACCCTACCTGCACAGCTGAAGAAAGAATGCTGAGACCAACCAAGGGCAGAGTGGGGAAGAATCTCAGATACAGGCCAAGGGCCACCAAGCAGCTTCAGGAGGCAAAGAGCAAGCACCCAGAGTGGGCATCGAACTCCCTGGCCTTCCCTCCTGGGCAGGATGTGGTGGAGGTGAGGAGAAGGAGAGGAAGAAGAGGGAGAGAAGGCGGAGGAGGGGAGGAGAAAGGGGAGTGGGGACAGAAGGAGAGGAGGGAAAGCAGGGGGAGGGGAGGAGTGAGAGAAAGAAGAAAAAGTGGAGCAGAGGGGAAGGGGGAAGACAGGAGGAAGAAAAAGGGGAGGAGGGTGAAGAGGAGGGGAGGACAGGAGAGGAAGAAAAGGAGGAGGAAGAGAAGGGGAGGAGGGGAGGAGTGAAAGGAAGAAGAAAAAGGGGAGGGGAGGGGGGAGGAGCAAGAAGAGGAAGAAAAAGGGGGGAGGAGGAGGGGAAGGAGGAAGGGGAGGAGGGAGAGGAGGAGCTGCGAGAGGAGGAGCGGGGGTTGATGCAGGATGAGGCGGGCCCAGAACCACAAGCACAATTTTCATGCACCAGGAGTGAAGCAGGGCCCCCAGCAGAGAAGTATCTGTGAGGTTTTGCTTTCATATTGTAAAATATAGACCTTCAAGGGGCATAAAAGAAATCTTGAGCCTTCCCACTCTCCACTAATGAGGAGAAACGCAGTAGATGACTTAGCCCCAGGTACTATGGTGCCAACGGTGAAGCTGAAAATCCGCTTGCTGCCCATAGCCACCTGACACAGCCAAGCTGGTGCCTTCACTGGGTTCAGTTACCTGGAAAGAAGGGATGAAGGACTTGGGGCGGCCCAGCATCTGGCAGTACTCGAAGATTTCCGTCCTCTGGATAGCCTCAGTTGTTGCAAATTTCAAAAACCCTTGACTAAAATAAAACCAGAGAACAGCAGTAAAGAGACTGGGGACTAAGTCCGAGCAGGTGCCAAACGCTAGCTGTGTCCTCTCAAGGCTGAGCTTCATCCTGGGCCAATCCCGGGCAACTCCAAGAGAGGAAAGGGACTGCAGCCCTGACCCCAGAGTGGATGGCCACCTGCCCGCCCTCCTCCTCCTTGAGCTGCACTCTGGCTGGCAGAGGCTGGGGGAGGAGGTCCTCCTCGATCTTCTTTGCTGGAGGATGGGGCACACCGAGAGCTGGCCTTCGTGCCCCAAAACCCGGCGTGCCCCAGGAAGGACACCCCAGCCTGAGCACACCAGCACAGAACGGAGCCCCACGGGCTTCCAGCGCTCAGAAGGCCTGGTAGAGAACACGAAGGACGGCTGAGCCGGCAGCAAATGACAGGCCTTGTGCTGGGTGCTCTTTCAGCCAGGACTGTTCAGCAGGAATTGCCGAGTGTGATCTGAAGGGCCACGGGAGCCCCCATGCCCCTTCAGTTCACTCTTCCCTTAGCAGCTGCCCATGGTGTCTAAGAGCACAGTCACCAGGGCTACTCCTGGAGGTCAGGACATTACCTCCAGAATTTCCTCATTCATCAAGAGCATGGAACGGGACCTATTAGCCCAAACACCCTTATTGTCACATCTGGCCCTATGATGAGCTAACTGCTGTTGAGACCAGTGACAACAGGCTACGATGATGGGTGTGTGGCTGAGGTGGCAGCTGCTGGGCAGGAGTCACAGCCTGCCTTCCTGGCCTCCAAGTCCCACTTGACACACCCTGCACACCAGCTGAGATGAGCTTTTCAGCTTCCCTGTGCCTTGGTTTCCCTCCTCCGTAAGTGAAGGTTGAAAATATACCTTCCTCGCAAGGTAAATCTGTGACACAGGACACGGTTCAAAGAAAATGGCTGGCGCCACCCAAGATCTTAGTACATCTTAACCATTATGGGGAAGGGGACAGATGTCCCAAACAGGGAGGGCCACTGGGGAGTGAGGTTGTGGGTCTGTGATCTACACATTCTCCAAGGGCTTGCTGGGGGGTTCTCCTATGCATCAAATCTGAAGTCACAGCCAAAGAACGAGGCTCTGTAGGGGTTCTGGGGACCCAAAGGAAACTAAACATAAACTTCTTCCACTTCCCAGTTTTATCGGGTAGGCTCCCAGAATCAGCCCAGGGTGCTGTGGCTCTGGGTTTTTCAGTTTTGCCCTGGTGGGTTTCTTTGGAGATGATCTCTGGTTGTGGAGCCAGGGTGCCACCTAGTGTTCAGAATGGCACAATACAAACCAAAGGCACCTACTGTCCCTTTCCCCAGCAGGACCTGGGGCCTGAGGCCCCTGGTGGTAAGCAGCGGGGTCCGCTGGTCATCTTGCCGAGACCTGAGCAGAGACCAGTAGGTTTCTCAGCAGTGGAGCCATAAAACCCAGCAAGGGCTAGCACAGACCCATGGAAAACCTCTTTGCAGGTTCCTTTCCCAGGAGGTCACATACCTGTGGCTACTGCCCAGCAAAGTCAGATGGTCTGTCTTCACGGTAAAGTGACCGAAGGGTACATGAGCCATGAGATAGCAGAAGTGAGCTGCCTCCACAAGCCCTTTCCCAGCTGTGGGAGGACGGAACAAGACCCGGTCACAAGGGACAGTTGGGTGGATGTGGGGGTCAAGGCCTTGTGGGACTAAATCAACAGGATTCTCAGGGCACAAGGCACAGACCCTGCACAACCCTACTCCTTCACTATCCAGCAACTGGGACCTCAGTTCCCTTCTGCAGAACAGGAACTATTTCTCATTATCCCTAATGGACTTCCAAAGGAATTTTCTAGACGTTTGAGTCATTCCTGAGGGTGAGGAGTGCGTAGAGACGCCTTCACCTGAGCAAAGCAGTGGACCAGTGCAATAATTCCACTAAATGGAATTATGTAGGCAAAGTACTGAGCACAGTGCCTGGCATCCAAGAACAGCTCCACAGACGGTGCCCGTTCATCCAGGGTGCTGAACCAACCGGCTCTTGGCACAACCTGACACATGACCACTTCGGGGTTAACAGAGCAGTGTTTCACAGAGCTCCGCAAGGAACACCATGATTTCCAGATGTCCTGCCCCTTGACCCAATCAAAGAGCCGCTGACCTGGAACATTCAGTAGCCACCAAGTGCTTGCAAGGCTGTGTTCATACAGTGATGATAGAATTGCCTATTGCTGCTGTCACTGTGGGTTTTAAGAGTGGTTCAGACAAAAACAGAATTTCCTGTCTGAATGAGGTGGGTTACTGAAGGAACACCGTCTCCTGTGCTTCTCCATGTACAAGGGCATGTGGCCCAGGGGTGGAGAACAGGCTGCAGAGGGGAGGCTCGGAGGCAGCAGAACAGCACGGGTCAGGCTGGCCTGCTCTAGCTTGCAGCGGAATTCTGGGAAAGAGACGCAGGCAAAGCACTGCAAAGCTCCTGAGTCTTAGAAAAGCCTGGGGTGTAGACTCCAGCCCTACGCAGAATCTCAGAATCTAAGAGCACGCGTTTAAAGCTGGCCTGGAATTACTAAAGAAGCAGGGGCAGCACTGGCTTCCGCTTACCCAGGGTGTCCCCCATGGTGACAATGGCACGTTGGTGCAGCTCTGGTTCCCCAGCCTGATTTGATAGAATCACAGCCAAGTGGGGCCTCCAGTCTCCCCACTGCTTGTCCCCACAACACTGAAAAATAGCAGAAAAGCAGTGAAGGCTTACAGAATCCTTTAGTGCTGCCCAGAATACAGATTTAAAAGGCTGCTGTCTATCCTCTGGTTTGAAGGAATTCAGGGGACATTCATGATATTGCTCTCCATTAATCTAGAGTTGTCATAAAAATAAATAAAAAGACAAAATCCTGGAAAGATAGATAGGAAGAGAGATATACATAAATACATCACACACCTGCATACACATAAGCACCCTGGGAGATAAATAAAATGACCATCGTTTACCAATGTTTTAATTTCTCCCAGTGCCTTCACCTTCACCCCAAATAGCTAGAGACAAAACAAAACAGGGGAAAAAAACTTTGATGTTTCAGTGCAAAAAGGAAGATCAAACATCTGTGTCTCATGAGTAGAAGAGATTGCACAAGCCTGTCATCGATGTCAGGGGAACACCAGGCCACTTGATCTCTTTTTTTTTTTTAAAGAGAGAAGGACAGTGAGAGAGAGAGAGAGAGAGAATCCATTTTTACTGAGTTTTTCACATGTTCATTGCTCTGACACTTCGTTGCGTATGTGGTGCTGGGGTTTGAACCCATGCACTCACACATGCTGGGCAAGCGCTGTAACCACCGAGGCACCGCTCCAGCCCCTACTTGATGCCTTATCAATGGCTAATGTGTTCTGGATTTACGAAGCCCCTTGACACACTTCATCTTATCTAACTTTTGCAACAATCCTGTGAGGTCTGTTTCCTGCTACCACTTTAGGAATGAGTTTAGCAACAAGAAGCAGCAAGCCAGTTCCCCCAAGCAGGACTCAATCCCCATTCACCTGCCTCCTGCCTGTGAGGCTGAAGGCTCCACCAGGGGCCAGCAGAGAGTCAGCAGAGGCGTGAACAGGTGGCAAACTACACAAATGGTGCTTTCCCTGTGAGCAGGCCCTGCCACCACCCTTCTCCTAAGTGAAGAGGAATTTCAGGGAAGAAACTGTCAATAAACAACATAATGTGATAGAAACAACACAGGCCCTGGACTTGACTCGAGTCCTGCCTCATACTAGCTGCAGGATCTTGAGCAAGGTTTTTAATCTTTGAAACTGTTTCCTCATTTAAATGGAAAACATAATTTCTGCCCGTTATCATTGACAATAAGATAATATTTATGTAAAGCATATAGCATAGTGCTTAGGACTTGGTTCTTTTCTGCTTTTTTTGCCTGGGGATTGAACCCAGGGGCACTTTACCACTGAGCCACATCCCCAGCCCTTTCTATTTTTCATTTTGAGACAGGATCTTACTGAATTGCTGAGGCTGGCCTTGAACCTGAGATCCTCCTGCATCAGCCTCCCAAGTCACCTGGATTACAGGCAGGTGCCAATGTGCCCTGCTTTAGTGTTCATTTAATGCCATAATAGGTACAAACACACACACACACACACACACACACACACACACACACCTCAGAAAAGAGGTGATTTGCAGAATAGCCTAACTCCAATTTTTTGCAGGAGATTGACAGTGGTAACTAAGATTTTGCAGTCAAAACTATTCACAACTGTTCAGTGTTTATAATTATCCCAAAGAATAAAAGATGCTTTATCCAACTCTGTGTTATACTTACTCCCTGGTTTTGTAGGGGCAATGCAACATAAATTAAGATAATGATATTGATGATGAAAAGTCAAAATAATAACAGCAGTTCTCATTTACCACCCTAGCTCGGACCATGAACCCTATCCTGTGCTAAGCGTTTTCCCTGCCAACACACATGTGATAGGAACTCATCGCCTAGGGTCAAGGAACCAGGAGAAAAGAAGAAAATCCCTTACTTTAGAAACAGAGGGCAGGGAAAAGAAGGGGAGATTCGGGATTCATTCTTCTGTCTTTCCTGTGTGATTTGGAAAATATCACTGCAGAGCCCATCTATGGGGAAAAGGGGGCGCATAAGCAAATTATCTATAAACTAACTTCAACAGACCAAGCACGGGGGAGGATAACCTCACATATTCTCTCTCCTTCAATTTTCACAATAACTATTGTCTGGGCACCAAGATCTCCATGAAGATGACAAACTGAGGCTCTGTGGGACTGTGTAACGAGACCAGGCTTGCACAGGGTAAGGAGCAGACCTTTCCTGCGGCGAAACCCTCAGCTCCATGGCCGCTTGCCCTGCTTCACCCATCACTAAGATGGGACCTTTCATGAGCTGTTAGGCAGCTAGGAAGCTCCCATGCTCTAAGAGCAAACACTGCACCCGCACATCACCTCCTGCTCCTCCGTTCGCTCACCCATGAGGAGGGAAAATCAGCTCACTCTACCACTGCAGCGAGACCAGTGGACCAGGAGCTGATTAGATCATTTTCTGAACTTAGTGCTCTCGTGGCACGATGCAATTTCAGGGCTGAATTGAGAGGGCACTCGGTTCCAAAAGAGCCTGTTGGTTTAACGATGGGTCATGAAAGGCATCTTGTCTCTTTTCTTTTCTTAGAATTATCCACAGCAATAAGAAAGACCAAAAATAAATAAATAAATGTGCAATGTTCATTTTCATTAAAACTAGTTGTCAGAAAAAAAAATCTCTAAGCTTCAAAATACAAGAAAAGGGTGCCAAAAGTAATCGAGAATGCAGGTGCACTGGACAGAAGCAGAAGGAAATCGTGAAACAATTGCTTCTATCAAACAAGAGCAAAAAGCTGAGTTACAAGAGCTCAGGAGAGAGACAGTGGGCAACAGGAGAAAGAGGTGACCCGCAGAGCTCAGAGAAGAAGTGGGGGGAAACATAAGAAATAAAGGCAAAAATGGAATGCAAGAGCCAGAGATTGGTGAAAACCCAACAGGTAGAAACAGGAAGGAAGGAAGAGCACAGAAAGAGAGAGAAAGAAGTTTTTTAATTAAACAGAAAATTATATATGTGTGTGTATATATATATCTAACTGTGTGTGTGTATTTATATACAACTCGTGTGTTTATATAGCTTATACAAACAAAATATGTGTACATGGAATTTCTGAAAGCAAAGTCATAATAATGGAATGAGACAAATATTAAAGAATATAATTCAAGAAAAGTTTTCTGGACTCTAATTTATGAATGGACATATTAAACGGCATGCTATACCCAAGGAAGAAAACAACTAACCTACACAGTCAACACCGGACTATATCCTAGCAGTTATTGGACGTCAGAGATAAGAATACTTCGGGGCAAGAAGGTCAAGTCTGATATCATGGGAAAACTCTCAGGAGGCCTCAGACTCCTCAGTCACGTTGCTCTCCAGCTGTGAAGTCCAGTCATCCTGCTCTGAAGGACTGCGACAGAGGGGGAAAGGACAGGGAAGTGCAGTGCACTGCAGGAACCTGGAGAACAGAGCTGTGGCCATTCAGTCAAGCAGGCAGCCAGAATAGTGTGGGAAGGGCAAGGTCCTGAGAGTCAGGCAGACCTGGGCCAGCTGTGACCCCACTTCTCACTATCTCTGTGACCTTGTGCTATTTCACACCTGTGCACCTCAATTTCCACATCCACAAAACAGGGATAAGAACTCCTACCTGCAAACCTTAGATGAAATCACACGCATCACAGGGCTTAGCAAAGGGACAGGGACAGGGCGAAGGACTACCATGCTTCATCTGGAAAGCCACTGCTGCATTCCTGAGCAGTCCCCACCCGCCCGACCCCGGGAATCCTGCGGGTGGAAGAGTACCGTGGCTGCTTGTGGGATCCTCCCCGACATGAGCTGGAAGAAGGTCTGCAGAGGGTCGTTGAGCGCCAGCGTGCTGGTGAAGCTGCAGAGAGAAGGGACAGTCAGCCCAGAGGACTTGGCCCGCTGCACACAAGGCCTTCACCGGGTTTCCACAGCTTCTTTTGGACTGCCAGCATGGCTTTGCTCTGTTGTGCCTTCACGTGCTCCTTATGGGGATGATTAGCAGCATCTTCATTCCTCACACACCCCATGTGAACTTCCTCATTTTCTGCACTTTGGCCTGGGCGCCCTCATTCTTGAATGACCACTTCTATGGGCCTTCTTATTCCATGAGGTCATCCACCCACATCCCAAGGGTCCCTGGAGAGCTGCACAGCTTACTCTTCTCGTGGGCCCCCCGTTCCCTGCCACCGTCCTCCACTCCAAGCCCACAGCTCTGAGTCCTTTTCCTGGCTCACCACAAGCCTGGGTAGGTGCTCACAAGCACTAAATGCCATTTCCAAAAACCAAAGAGGTGTGGAACGGAGCAGAAACGAGCCTGCTTATGACAAACCATGGGACATGCTTAACAAGGATATAATAAGCTCTACAGCTGATGTGAGATTTAAGCAGACTCAGGAAGATATTTTTCACAATTCACTGGGCCCCATCAAAAATCAATGGCCCAAGGCAAAAGCCTGTAGCAGAGATGTATGCTCCAATGTGGGGTTGTGGGAAGTGCGTTTTCAAAACCCAGAGGAAAATAGTCCCTCCAAACATTGTCTTTCACCAATAGCACCCTTGCCACGGGACTCAGGGCACTCTTCAGAATAACACTCTAGGCTCAGGGCTAATGGAGTGCTTAGCAGTGCGACTTGTCCCCAGGAAGACTGAGGGGGAGAGTAACAGAGAGACTCTGATGAGGCCCTTGTGAAGAACGGGTTCCCGGCCACTGTGGCAGCCACTAGCAACACAGACTGTTGCTAGTGGAGCGGAGGGGTCTGTGCTCTCGTCCAACTCTGCCAACAGGATTTACGGCCAATCCAAGCACAGGTTAGGTAGGGAGGGCAGCTGAACAGCCTGGGCCAGAACACGACAATAAACATGCAGAGGTACCGTCTTCTCAGGGCCTGACCCAAGCCTGCCACCTGATGCCAGCTGGAGCCTGCAGGACTTATTCAGAAAGCCCTCCCCTGCACCCCCTAGGCCACCACCTCCTCCTGAAACCGATCCCCTCTTCCTCTGTTTCGTAGCCTTCGTTCCAGGAGGCTGGCTCTGCGCCTCTTCTTCAATTCCTACCTCCTATTCTTGCAGATGAGTCTCGGTTGCTGGGGTGACTTCTTACTAAGCCCACCTCCAAGTCTCAACATCCCCACAGCTGCAGATGTCGACTTGTGGATCCCACTCCAGTTCCATGGTACCTTTTCCCACCAAGGCTCATGCTCCGGATGCCCTATATCCCAAATACCTCTTGGTGCCCAGGTCCCCGTTCAACACTTACATCAAAACCCTCAGTCCTAAGGTTTTTCTCAGTTAAACTTAAGTCATCATCTAATCCCTCTCTAATGGAACAATCTAGGACAACTCTTTGCATAGAAGACTACAGCAATGTAGAAACTACTTAATTTTTGGAAACTCCATAAATATAAAGGTTGGGGGAGAAGGGAGGGAGGCAAAAAGGGATGGGATGGGGGGTTATTGATAAAACTGGGAACACTCAACTCCCGTGAGAAGCCTAACTATACAGGGCAGGTAGAGAAACTCAGAAATTTCAAAAATTAATACACATGTATACGCTCATTTCCAATTATAGCATGGGGTATTACAGAGGAGACATGAGATCGGGAACGGATGAAGCGGGGAGATCCTGGACTAGGAACGGCCTTAACTTACGCTGTCAATATCTACCAACAATTCCCTCCAATATGTAAGACTACATCGAACAAATTTTAAAAAATGTTTCATTCCACTTAACAGGTGAGAAGAAGGCCTCTGTACCTCGGTTATGAGGTTCTGGAGAAAAGACATGCTCTGTCCAACTCAGAAACGGAGTACCTGGAAGTCGCCCGGAGCAAGGGGCTCCTCAGAGCACCTTGTGTCCTCCCCACCCTCTCCACCCACCCCTGGAGGGGAGGCCTCTCTGCTCCACTGGTCCCTTCGTCAACTGGACTCACCCACTCATGACCCAGTTGTAGGTCCGGGGGTCCATCTTGCTGGACAGGAACAGAGCATGGCCCCACAGGTGGTTCTTCATGGCCCACTCCAAGGCCTCCTGAAAACCAGACATCACATTCAGCAATGCATCAACCACCTTCCTCCAACAGAAACGACAGATCCCCATGAGAAGGCCCTGCTGCACCCTGAGCAGTAGAGGCCAAGCCTCCAGAGAGACAGAGACGCTTGAGCCTCACTACAAACATGAGGAAGGACGAGCAGGCGTCGGACCCTAACCACCTTGGCATTTTCTCTAGGTTGTCCACTCCTCCGCCACCCATTATGCCATTTCCTCAGCTTCCCCTCAAACAAGGTCCCCAGATAGTCCTGCCTCTTTAGCAAGTTGCAAAAGACTTGTAAGAATCCACATACCATGCTGGAGCAGTGGCTCAGCAGCAGAGCACTTGCTTGGCATGTGCAGGAACCTAGGTTCAAACCCCAGCACAACATGTACAACTAAGTGTCGGAAAACCAAAAACCAGATGAAAAAATAAAATCGCCTCTTTCTCTCTCAAAAAAAAAAGAGAGAGAGAAAGAAAAGAATCTATGTACCAAAAATGAGAAAAGCCCAAAACCCCAAAGACTAAGTCTCAAAATATGAACAGCTAGGCTGGAGCAGTGGCTCAGCGATTACAGTGCTTGCCTGGTACGTGTACGGATTTGAATCCTAGCACCACATACACAATGAAGTGTCAGAGCAACGAAAGCCACATGAAAAGCTAAATAAAATTGATTCTCTCTCTCTTTCTCACTGTCCTGCTCTTTCTTAAAAAAAAAAAAAAAAGTTTAAGTCAGTAAACATAGGAGTTAACCCACCTACCTAATGCTAAAACTAACTGCTGGTTAACTATCAAATGACTCCACAGGACAAATTAATAACACCATTGAGTGCAAATTTTAAAACATGCACACATGGGGCTGGAGCAGTGGCTCAGTGGTTTCGGCACTTGCCTGGCAAGCACAAGGACCCGGGTTCAAACCCCAGCACCATGTACGCAACTAAGTGTTGGAGCAACTAAGGCCATGTGAAAAATTCAATAAAGTTGTTAAAAAAAAGTATGCACACATCTGCATACTTACCTTTTCATTCAATTTTTCAGAATTATTTAGTAAGAAACTAGTTTATATGGGAGAGTTTGAACTGGCATTAGTAATTTCCTTACTGCCAAAAGACGCAATTTGGGGACAAGAGTTCACTAATGAAGTAATTCCATCTGTGAGTAAGGAGTTCTTCAATTAACCATCATCTCCCCACGTTCTCTTATTGGGGAGAAGGAGAGCAAATTTAAATAGCCATACTTAGGGAATTCAGTCTCACATCCAGGTCAAGTAAAAAATGACATTAAGGGTACGTTTTGGCAATTTTCTAATCAGGTTTGTTTGTTTATTTTTAAGAAAAGAAGTTACTAATACTTGATTGGGAATTACCAGATGACTCAAAAATCTGTCCTTCCAGAAGTATAATTTAAGAACAAGTGAAGAAATTGAGAATTTATGTTGAGTTTATGAGCCTCACACATGCCAGAAGTAAGAGCCCAGTCAAATATGAGCAAAGCTTTTAGAGATGCTGTGCCACCCAGGGCACATCCTGCACGTGCATCCCATTTTCGCATCTCCCTGCCTGGCCGCCTGGGTCCTGGTGATGCGGTGGGTGGTTAGAAGCCCAGGTTCAGGCCCCAGCTGCCTAGAGCTAAGCCCTCGTTCTACCATGCACTAATACTTCTAATCCATAAATACATAAAGCAAGGAGAGACCTAACTTAGTGCTTCTATGGCAGTAAATGAAACAAGGCATGTAGGATGTTAAGCAAGTGCCTGGAAGGTGGAAACTACTCTTCAAGTCTCTACTTTTGTTATTGCAGTTGACATGGTCACTGTGTGTTTTTCTTAAAGGAAGAGTTCATAATTCATTTATCTCCATATGCCCCACTGGGTTCAATGCCTTAGAAGGAGTAGCTGCTAATAAATGTTTACTGAATAAGTAAACCATTAGCAGAACTGCAGTTCCCAACTGCATAGAGAACAGGTGGGGAATGGTGGATTTGATCCCATGTTGTTACTGTGCATCATTTCAACATCAGAGACCAAAACCCCCAAGAGATCAAATATCAAAATGGAAAAGTGAAGTCACCAAAGTATTGCAACTTCATTTTTATGATTTTTTTTTCAGGGCTGAGGACCGAACTCGGGGCCTTGCGCATGCTAGGCAAGCACTCTGCCCCTGAGCTAAATCCCCAACCCCTTATGAATTAATATTGAAGTAGGAAAAAGCTTCTTAAATATGACCCCCTCAAAAGTTGTGACTTGTGACCCAAAGTCATAAAACAAAGAAGAACTCCAACACATCAACACGTGAGGGATCAATAGAAAGATGTGGAGAATCCTCACCCAGAAACTCCACAGAGGAAAAGACGATCAACTTCACCCCTAATAACAGAAAGCAAAATACTACAGCAAATTTTATTTCTTTACCTCTCAGATTGGCACACGTCAAACGTTTGCAAATGCTTTGGATTGATGACCACGTGGGAAGACCCACACTCTCATACGTTGCTGGGTGAGTGAATTTATTCAACCTCTAATGAGGAAATTTTTCAATATATATAAAAATCATCAACTATTTAGCCTTTGACCCAATGCTTCTGCTTCTAGAAATTTATCTTATATACATATTTTCTCACACTAGGCAAAATGGAAGTGGTTATTCATTTTAGCATTGTTTGTAACACCAAAAAAAATAACATATTCTAAATGCCAATCTATAGGAGTAACTTATCCATAGAAAACTATGCAGCCATAAAAAATAATGAGGTAGTTATGATATAGAAGGTGATGTACACGTGATGAGAAAGCAAGTATGATACAGAGGAAGAGATAGCAAAATACCCAGTACAAGGCCAAACCCAGTGCTCTGTGTGTTTGGCACAGCCCAGAAGTTCAAAATAGTTTCTATTTTTTTAATTATTTGAAAAAAAATTAAAAAATAATATTTTATTATGCATGAAAATTTTATCTAATTCAAATTTCTATGTCCATAAGCAAAGTGTGATTGAAATAGAGCCAGGCTCATTCATTTATGTATGCCTGCGGCTGCTTTCATGCTGTATAGGCAAAACTCAATAGTGTAACAAGACCCAAAGGCCAGAAAAGCCTAAAACATGTGCTGCCTGTCCCTTTTTGGAAAAAGATTGCCAACTCAAAAGTTTGCTTTCTAATAGGAAGGAAATTACAGAAATGTTGCACAGTATGCTTTAAGGAAGAAAAAGAAAAATAATTATGTATGCAAAAAATATCTCTAGATATTTCCAAGACAGAAATTGAGTGACTAGGAGTGGGGGACACATCATTTCTCCAGTTCCTTACTGTTTGATTTAATTAAATTGATTCAAATTGATCTTTATCATATAATCAAACATTTGAATTAACTTTATAACTTTTGGGGGGGTTTTGTGTTGGTTTTGTTGTTGTTGTTGTTGTGGTTTTGGTACTGGGATTGCACCCAGGGACACTTAACCACTGAACCACATCCCCAGCCCTTTTTATTTTTTATTTTGAGACAGAGTCTTCTAAGTTGCTTAAGGCCTCATTGAGTTGCTAAGGCTGGTCTCAAACTTGTGATCCTCCTGCCTCAGACTCCCAAGTTGCTGGAATCATAGGCGCGTACCACCACAAACAGCATTTTATGACTTTTATAAAGTGTGAGCACAATTTCAAAATCAGACACGTCATCCCCCTTCATCAGCTGAATTGCAGCATTCCATACTGATTAGCAGGAGTGTTATTTGTAAATGACCTTTCTGGAAACTAATTTGGTGCGTATGTGAATACTTTAACCCTGTAACCCCACTTCTAGGAATCTATCCTTTAAAAAAAAAGGAAAAATATCAGTCAATGACATATAACAAAATGTATAAATGGCATAATTTAAAACAGGTGACAAAATTCTTAATAGCCTATATATTCAAAAGCAGTTGATGATTAAATAAAATCAGATTTTATTTAATGGTGCTATTGATCAAGGGCCAGAGCACTTGCCTGAGGTCCTAAGTTTGGTCTCCAGCACCACAAAAATAAAAACTAAAATAAAATGGTGCTATTGGTTTGATGCCAAAGAGGTATTTCCCCGTATGATCTTAAATGAAACCAAGAGAAACCATTTTAAGTGTAATTTAATCTGATTTTAATATACACATGGGACAATGCTTAAAGTACTCACATCTACACGCTAACAGGAATTACCCTTTAGTGACAAGACTGCACTGCCATTGTAGGTGTTAATGGTAAAAACCGCCAGGGGTAGGTATTTTATTTCCTTCTCCATCCCCTTCTGAATGTCTCACTTTCTCTACACTGAGTGTACGCTGCTCACGTAATTAGAGGGGCTGGGGCTGGCAGTCCCTTTTCTAAAGCACGCCCAGGAGAAGGGCAGACTTGCCTTCTTCCTTCCGTAGTACAGCAGCTTGGTGAATTTCTCCACGGTCTGTGCAGGCGTCTCCACGGTGGGGGGGACCTCCCCCGTGAGCAGGTTGCGGGTCCCTGAGTTCATCACCGGCCAGTCCTGGTCGGTCAGGTTGATGAGGTTGGCCACAGGGGGCTGCCTCTTGTACTTCTCCAGCTTCTTGCAATCTTGCATCAGCAGCTCCGCAATGTCAGACCCCACCATGGACTGCAAGGCAGAAAGGGTTATCCTGGGGGATCCCATTAGTCCTCAGGCTGGCAACCCACGCTTGCCTTCCATATAAAGAGGCAATCACACACACCACACAGTCTTTCCTTGGATGACTGTATTTCAGCTTCATTATCATGGAATTTTCTGGCTGTCAGGAGCCACGAGGCTTACTGGAATCATTCGCATTTTCACAGGGGTTTTACCTGGCTGGTGCAAAGACCATCAAGAGAACAGTGTTCCCGGGCCCGGAGAAGAGCAACGCACGGAAAGTTTGCATTAGCAAACTGGTATTGATGTTTGAGCAGTGTTTCACCAGGGGTGGTGCGTGGCTTCTTTAATACTGCCTTCCATAATCACACCTTAAACCAACTCTTATCTATCCCACAAAGGCTGAAACTCAGCCTGGCCTGCGACTTACCCCATTCTGGCGACAGAGAAGAATTAACAGTTGCCACAGTAGAGCCAAATCCCTGCTTCCTGGTGTCTCGGACTTGAGGCTCTGAGCTGCTTTCTGCTGGCAAAATGTCATGATATCCACCTTGTGCACATCTTCCCTGAGAGAGATTTTCAGGAAGCAAAGAGTGAGGAGGCAGACTTCCCTCTCCTCAGGTCCCCTGCCTATAGCTTGAGGGTGCTGCAGGGCTTGGGGGTGGGATAGAAGCCCCACCCAGGGCAGGCAACAAGCCTGTGGCCACTGGTTAGTCTTTTCCTTTTAGAGCATGGAGGGACTTCAGAGATTCTCTTTTATACCCCTTCCGTTTTACAGAGGAGGAAACTGAGGCACAGAGACCTAAAGTAACTGCACAAAATATCAGCTAAGAGCACAGACTCTCAAGTCACACATCCCTGAGTCTCAGTCTGGCCTGTCACTCAGTTTAGACAAGTATCTTATCTCTTCAAGCCTATTTTTCCCTTCCTAAAATAGGGATATAAAATAAACTGTGTTCATACCAGAAGGAATAAGCAAACTCTGTGGTGTAAATTAAGTTCTCAACAAATGGGCATTATTATTTGCTCAAGATCCTCTAACAAATCAAAGCCAAGTTGGGACCAATACCAGTGTTTAGTACCCAACTCGGTTCCCTACCCTCATCTGTAGGCCCATGTTTAAGACAGAACACACTCAATTCATTAAGGAGGAGCTGTCCAACACAGCATGGTGCGGGGGACTGCTTGCCTGCCATCTATGAGGACCAGGGTTCAATCCCCAGCACCACATACACAACCAAGTATCAGAGAAACAAAGGCCAGATGAACAAATTTTAAAAAGAAAAAAAGCAAAATTGATTCTCCTCACTCTCTCCCTTTCAAAAAAAAAAAAACTCTCTCCCTTTCAAAAAAAATAAAGAATTTTCTTGGTGGAGGTGGCTTTAGGATAAGAATATATTTGTATTCTTGAAGCCATAAAGGGCTGACAGGTGCATAATCTCTTTTGAGTCTGGGTCACATCTCAGTCACAACCTGGAAAGGTAGAGTGAGAACATCATTTCTCAGATGCAGAGAGGGTTGATTGGCCTCCCTGCCATGGTACCACTAGTCAAGAGGATGCCTGAGTCTGGAATTCAGGTTCTCTGACACCAGGCCAGGTCTTTCTGCACAGCAAAGGTACCCTGAATAAATCAGCGACAAGCCTGGAAACTTTAAAGCAGTTCCAATTCCGGCCTGCAGAGGGCAGACCTGCACCGGGTCTGGCAGCATTCTCTCTCAGGAAACCGTCACTGTTGGCGATTTTTTTCTGCTGTGCTAACTTTTGGGTAATTTCCCAGGTGGTGCACAACACCTATCAAGCACTCAGAATGCTAAATTGCCCTACCACGGAAATGCTACAAAATGGAACTGATTGTTAGATTTCCAAACTGTTAAGCTATTTTTTCAGTCTATCCTTCAACTATCAGATGGCTTATCAAAATGGCACAGGTCACATCTGGTTGTATCTAGCAACACAGAGAATTCTGCTGAAGGCAGGATAGACATTTTCTTCCAAGGACACCAGAACAAAGCCCCCAAATGCAAATGCCCTTACTCAGCAACTCTTATAGTAATTTACCTGATCAGGGGTCCTGAGAAACTTCTCATCTCCTCTTGGTCCTCAGAATCATTAAGAATAACCTGAAAACAGAAAGTCAAATTTGGTATTCAAAATTTTCACCCACAAGGGGGTAATGGAGAGAGAAATAAAATAAAATAAAATAAATTTTATCTGGACTATTAAAAAATTTTTAAAAAAACTTCCACCCAATGTCCCCCATCAGTCAGGTCCAGTACCAGACCCCAGCGCTGTGGTCCTCTTCTGTTGAAGATGAGCCACAAGCATCTTAGGGAAAGCATTTCTCTAGCATCATTTATTTCAGAGAAGAGCCCACTGCTTCGGCACCTCCTGATTCAGGGGGTGCATGGCTTAGTTCCCTACAAGAGCACCCCCTTCTTGAAGATACCCAGGCTCAGGCAAAGGAGATGAGGAAAGGCATACTGAGAGCAGCTTGGGTGTGCGGTGTGCCAGCATTCCAGGGACACAGAGTCCTGCTTACCTCCACGCTGTGTAGTTCAACAAGGGCTGCTTGCCCATCGGTGGGAGAGCTGGGACACACGCACACCAGCTGACCTCCTGGACCGAAACTCACAGCCACATGCGGGAGGTAGAATTTCATGGGTGCCTTGGGAGCTGCTGCCGAGACGTCCCCTGACCAACAGACACAGATGGAGACTGTCAGCACTACTTCCATGGTTTTGCTTTAGTGTAGAAATTTGCCACTGACATATTTCTGCCCAGATTTCACCTGGGACACCAAGCTAAGATCCTGGGTTGGCTACACAATTGGAAGAAGCCCATGCTCTCTGCTCCAGTCCAACTGAAGCCTGAGACTACATCAGAATAGAATGCAAGAATGTGTTGATGTGGTCTAAACGATAATGCACCCAGTCCAGATTCTCAGTGATGGTGAGAGGCCAAGGAGTCTCTGGCTCTCCTGCCTTCCAAGCCCATGGCGAGTTCCTACAATCCACAAAGCGTATTTGCTTTATCCAAGCCCCTCTACGGTCTTCTCCTCTTCACCTGTTAAACTTGGAAGCATCCTCAGTATCTCCTTTCCCAGCCTGCTGATGGCTAGGGGCAGGCAGTGTTCCTTCTAAGAGTCAGATGGGATGCACGCTCCATTTGAAGAGTAAAGGTGGGGGGCTGGAGCAGTGGCTCAGCAGTTGGAGCGCTTGCCTGGCATGCATGAGTCCCAGATTCAAACCCCAGCACCACATACACAGCTAAGTGTTGGAACAACAAAGACCAGATGGAAAACTAAACAAAGTTAATTCTTTCTTTCTCTCACTCCTCTCACTCTTCCCCCTTCTCTCCTTAAAAAAAAAAAAATAAGATAAAAGAGAGAGAAGAAAGGAGGGAACTGAAGCCCAGGTTGGCTTCTCGGCTGTGGAGACCTGCATAAACCAACAGTGATTTATTTCTGGACACACAGGCTAAGTGTGACTTTCCAAGGGGCTTGTCCCCAGCCTTTGGCCATCGGTGACCCCTCTAGTACTTACCAGCCTGAACTGGATGCCAAGATGCTAAGGCCATGGGATCATACGGCTCTGGGGCATCCGCCATGTACTGACTGAGCTCATAGCTGCTGGAGCTGAGACCAGACTCCTGTTGCTGGACTAGGTTGGACGTGCTGGTCAATGACGGCTAGAAGTTAGAAACAATGCGAGCACATGGGAAGGAGTTCAGGGAGCTGGCGTTCCCGAGTTTTCCTTCAAAGAAGCAAAATTCAAACTTTCCAATAAGTATGGAGAATGAGGATATGTTGAAAGGAGAAGGGATCCTTCCACCAACAGATGTTTGCTAAAGGATACATTATGGACCAGGGGGAAGAGTGCAGGCACCGGGGTCGGTGGCCCTGGAATTGAGCCTCAGTTTTGACTCTAGTGCCCTGCTGTGACCTTGGCTCTCTAAGATCAGTACCCTTTCTATAAACAGATAAGCATATCTGCCCTGTATAGTTCAACTACTTACCTGTGTATTAATTCACCTACTATTTAATGAGCACCTACTATGCTCCAGGTACTGTGCTTTCCCTGAGGCATACAAGAAACTCATGGAACTTACATTCTGCACAGAAATGAGTAAAATAATGGATTCAGAAGCTCTCTGCACACTGTCAGGCGCTGTACACACATGCAGCCACAGCAACTGGTTGTTAGTATGAGTCACAGTAACATATGCCCTGCCCTGTCAAGCACTAAGTACAGAGAAAAACTCTTCTCAAAAATTATACAAAGCCAATCAGGGCCACAAAATTCATACAAGAAATAAAAAGTTTATTTTTTAAAAAAAATCTAAGAGCTCCATTTTGTGGACCACATAGTACACTTTACCAGTTCAGAGGAAAGAAATAGAAGTGTCAGGAAAGATTTCAAGCCCTAATTTTCAAACTTGAATTAAAAATTCTAGCAACTTCCCATTTCCTGGATAAACCACACTGTTGGTGCCCTGAGGTCTCTAACACCTGATACCAAGCACCAGCCTCTTCTCTTTCCCAGGACCTCTAAGTGACTTGGATTTTGCCAATGTGACAAGAATACAAAAAGGGCCAGACCAGGGGCTCAAACCCATTAGGCTGAAGCAGGAAGGCAGGGAAAGTAGGAGGTGAGAATGGAGACCCTGCCACAGGGGGAGGAAGAGGCCCCTACAGATGTCTGGCCACCCGCAAGGGCCCTCCCTGTCTGCCACTGCTGAGAGGGTCATGCATGGCTCTGGGCCTCCAGCCCCATGTCACTTCAAGTTACCTTATTTTTCCGCGCACCAGTTAGCAGACTCTCCGAGAAGAGGTCCCCAGGCCGCACCTGTCCAGATCCGGAACCAGGACTGTCTTTGTATGAGCGCCGGCTGGCAGAGCTATAGCAAAATGACAATGTTGAGATGGGTCCTGGACAAGCCAGCCAGCCAAGGTGCCTCTTCTGGAGGTGTCCTGATTCTAGGTGTGGGCAGTGGCAGGTCGACTTGGGTGCCACAGAGGAAACCATTTTTCTCCCAGGCCCTACTTTAAATGCATTAATGCCAGAAAAACAGGAATGGACTCCACGCACAGTCACAGGAAGTGGCCTCAGACCCTGCAGAGAAGGGTTGGCCTCTGCGGCCTGCTGTCCTGGAAGGGCCTAAGTCAGAACACTCAAGCTGGTGAATCCCAGGGCTAAGGACACCAGGACAAATGCTTGGGCTAAAGTCTCTTCCCTGCTCTCTCTTGTGCCAGGGGAATGTCCCACTCTCAGAGCCCAGGAGAGGGCAGAGGAAAAGCTCTGCCCTAATGACAGGATCCAGTCATTAGAACTTCTGCAAAGCTCATCCATTCTGGGGGCCCTCCTGTAGGATAGGTCTCCAGTGACCTCACAGGACTCAGCCTAGCCAGGGAGCAGCTTCTCAGAGATGAGAGTCACTTCACCTAGGCCTTCCGGATGTGCAGGACCACCACCACCATAAGATTGGTGTAACTTATGTTAGTATGAATATACTGTGTTTAATCATAATGCTCCAATTGAAAATAAATAAAAAGGGCTGGAGCGGTGGCTCAGAAGTCACGGCGCTTGCCCAACATGCAAAAGTCACATGATAAAAATTAAATAAAATCGATTCCCTTTCTCTCTCTCTCTCTCTCTCACACACACTCTGTCCCTTTCTCTCTTAAAAAAATAATAAAAATAAATAAAAAGGGCTGGAGCGGTGGCTCAGTGGTGGAGCACTTGCCTGTTATACAGGAGGACCTGGGTTTGATCCCCAGCACCACATACAAAACAAAATGGAACAAAACCAAAAACCAGATGAAAAAAAAAAATTAACTCTTTCTCTCTCTCAAAATAAATAAAACAAATAAAATATACTCTATGATATTCCTCTTTTAAAAAAATTTTTGTGACCTAACAGACTGAGTATGACTCTTAGTCCTGACATATTGGCCTCTCCCTTCACACTTACTGGAATTGGGTCTCACTGTTCCTCCCAAATGGACTCTTCTGGTTTTCAGGATGACGTTCACAGAGGGACTTTTGATCTCCGTAGTCTTCATGCCAGATATAGGGACTCCCTTGCCTTGGCACTGCTCCCTCAGAGAAAGCAAAACAAAGACAGGCCACTTGCTGCTTCTGAAAATGCTTCTCAGAAAGGTAGCAGGGAGCCGTGAAGCTGGGGCGTCAGTGCACAGTCACTCTAAGAACTTTCTGTTTTTACTTGGGGATGCAGCTCAGGGGTAGAGCATTTGCCTAGAGTGCTCAATCCCCTGGGTTTGATTTCCAGAATCACAAAAAATCTTCCTTACCAAATTGATTTCAATTTCAAATTAAATTGAGAGCTACACAAACAATGAAAGTCCCTGGGATGCGGGCTGGAGCAGTGACTCAGCAACAGGAGCGCTTGCCTGGAATGAGCAAGGACCCAGGTTCAAACCCCAGCACCACACACACAACTACATGTCAGAGAAACAAAGGCCAGATGAAAAACTAAATAAAATTGATCCTCTCTCTCACACTTAAAAAAAAAAGTCCCTAGGATGCCTCTCTGAACCAGATTGCACGGCTCTATAGAGCTACACAATGGATCAGGGTGTGTGTGTGTGTGTGCATGTGTGTGTGTGTGTGTGTGTCTTCAATGATGAAACAGACTGCATTGGCTAGGTGGTCAGAAGCTGCCACTGGCACTCACCCGACACCTGTGAGTACACGGTGTGGCTCCCATGGGGGCAAGTCCACCACCCTCAGGGTAAAGTGATGGTCAACCTTATATTACAGCCCAGCCCAGCACACACCAAATGTCCTTAAGAACTGACTTCACTGTTACTTGATAAGTATCTGTAGCTTGGCTATAAGGAAGAGTAAGAGAATAAAGGTGGACAAAGTGCAGACTATCTTCAGTAACTAACCAGGGACACAGACCAAGTTTCAGTGCCATCATTGTGTGCAGGGAGAAGTTCTTTGATCTCTTCTGCTTAGGAAACCCAGGAGCAGGGCCTCTGCTGTGGTCTCAGCTGCCCAAGGGGAGGCTCTGAACATGGCACCAGTGGCCTCCAGCCTGCCCGCCAGGCGCAGCACCCCCAATCCCCAAAGGCTTGGGGAGAGTGCTCCATACCTCTTTCTTCCTGCCGCCACTGCGGGAGTCCGTGGTAGTAGTAAGCTGCATAGGCATATTCTTCCCTCATTGCTGGAGAATGATAGCTCTGATAGGGATCCTCATAGCCCGGCCTAAAACATCACAGGGAGTCCAGTCATATACGGATGTAGGCAGTAGAGAGACCCAGGGAGGACTACGCAAGCTACGCAAGCTACGGACTTCAGAGGACAGAGTGGCTAGAAGCTGCCTGAGAGCTCCAGTTCATTCTGGACCCTGTTAACAAATTCAGAATCCAGGCAGGAGGAGGGCTCCTGTTATGTAACAAGGCTGGGATTTTTGTAGCAAAAAGGAAATTTTTATTTTTTTATATTTAAAAATCTTTTTTAACTATTTTTTAAATTTGGAATTTTTTTTAATGGCAAAACTCTTACTCCCCCAATACATTCATCTGACAATACTATAGCTGTTATCTTAGAAAACCCTGTTCTGACATTATCTGAGAAGACTGTGTAAGAACCTAACATGTTATTGTAATTTCTGTGCATAGTTGAGAAAGAAATGAGATTTTTAAAAGTCAGGACTATCTGAAATCTGATTATTTTATTGCCTCTGTCTTTAACATACCTTTAACATCCAAAAACACTGAGTAAAGAAACATTACATCAATTAATTTGTCAATTAATAATGCTTTAGTATTTATATAGAGGCAAAATTCTTTATAATAATTGTCATAATTTGAACCCTAAATCTGTAAGTGGATAAATATCATCCTAACTGGAAAAGGCAAAGTAGAATATTGATGGCTTCCAACATTCCATGAAATATTTAGTCCAATGCTATCGATTAGATCTCAGGGGAGCAGGAGTTCCTGATTCTCCAACCTAGAATTAGCCTCTTTCTTCTGAACATTGAGCACATAAGTCTAGATAGATCTGCCTTCTCTGAGCAGGTTAATTTTTTCTAAGACTCTCATGCATTCGGCTCAGCTTTTGTGTGCTTGGGACACTCCAGGGGTTCTTAGTGCTGGAGGTACCATGCTAACCCAAGGTCAGAATGGTCCACAGCCTGTGAGGATCTGGATCCTGGAGCAAGAAATTCCCATAGGCTGCCTTGAATTTCTGCCTTCACTCCCCCAGTCGCATCGTGAAGGCTGCTTCACTTAAGAAACTCCACATGGGGACAGAGAGGAAGGAAATACTGTCCTCAGTCCCCAAAAAAACTGAGACAGGACAGGTTTTAGCTAAGACAATGTAGTAGAGTGGAGAAAGAAAAAGAAGGAAGAAAAAAAAGAAAGAAAAGGAAAAGGAAGAAGGAAAAGAACAAATTGTTCACCCACATGTAGCAAAGTTGGGGCCATTCCAAGCCCTAAACCCATACCTGATGTACACCTGGCTGGGATAAGCCCCTGCGTAGTAGTCAGCCCCAGGCACCAGCAGAGGCCATTCCCCAGACCTGCGTGCAGAATGGAGTCGCAGGTGGTCCGCCCTGGCGTCCTGCTGTGGCTGTGGGCTCCCACGGATGTCTTGCCATTGATGGAACCTCTCTCCATTGTGCCGAGGGTGAGGAGCAGGCCGATGATGTCCGCTTTGAAGCCCTCGGTCTGGGTCCTTTGGCAGTGCCATTGACCTCCCCCGTGGCTGAGAAACCCAAGGTTCCATCCCTGACCTTCTGGATTTCTCGTGGGTTTTGATTCAGTTATATAGTTGTTTTAATTTCCTGAACACAAATGAAAGGCAGGGGGGAATCCTCATTTTAAGCCTATATCCAAACATGATGGTTAATTAGCTTTTATGAAATGAACAACTCTAGTCCTCAAAACCTCATCTGAAATTAACCATATGGACACAGATATAGAAAAATCTGAAAAAAAAATCCCAAGCAGATACATGAAATAAATAACAGGCTAGACAATTATATTGATGTTGCTTAAAAAATTAAAAAGTACATATGGAACAACAGATGTGGGAGGCACGGGAGACAGATAACAGTAATAGATGCAGCCACAAAATGCTATCAAGGAATCCCAATTAGTGTTTCTTCATTTATCCCACCAGCAAATATTTACACAACACTTACTACGGATGTGCTGAGGTATCATGGAAATAGAGTCAGCCTTGGAGAGAACATGATCCAAGTTCAAGGGGCTGGAGCGGTGGCTCAGCAGTTATGGTGTTTGCCTGGCACACACAAGAACACGGGTTCAAACCCCAGCACCATGCATACAACAAAGTGTCGGGGCAACAAAAGCCACATGAAACACTAAATAAAATTTTATTCTCTCTCTCCCTCTTTTTCTCTCTCTCTCACTGTCCCCTCTCTCTTAAAAAAGAAAGAAAGAAAGAAAGAAAGAACTGGCAGTTCAAGCACCAACTGCCAGTTACTAGCTGGTTAATTTTTTTAAGCCTCAATTTCCTACCCATAACATGGAAACCACAATAACTACTCTGTGGGGGTTACTGCTAAAGTCAGAGGCAGGGTCTACAAACCACCCAACACCCTACCTGGTGTACACTGATTATTCAATAAATAATACTGCTATCAGAAATAAAGACTAGGGTATTCTGAGTGGCTGAAAGGATTTTCGAAATAAAAAGAAAGACCCTTTTCTGAATCCTGACATTAACCTCATAGAAGAATGAAATCTTATAATATCATCATTCTTGATCTTATATAATGGCCATTCTTGTCAGGTATCAAAATTCTTCCTATCTAGAGATTTTTAAAACCTAGAAGATTCCTTTGCATCAAACTCATTTTCCCCATTTAATTCATTAATTCCTCAAAATATAGCTCCAGGAGTGCTAGAGCGGTGACTTGTGGTTACGGCGCTTGCCTGGCATGAGCAAGTACGTGAGTTCAAACCCCAGCACCACGTACACAACGAGGTCTCAGAGCAATGAAAACCACATGCAAAACTAAATTTAAAAATTGTTTCTCTCTCTCTCACTCTCTCACTGTCCCTCTCTCTTTAATATATATATTTATCTCCAGGGTCTGATGACCTTCCCAAGTTCCTATCTCAGAAGAGAATGTGCAGAGGGAAAGTACACCTCAGCCCTCTCTCCTGCCAGAGAGCCTCCTGGGTAACCAGCATATACAGGCCAGGTCTCTCCCCCCTGTATTGTACCTTGGGAATGGTTTTAGGTCGCAAGATTCTGATCAAATCTGTTCACTTTCTCCCGTTGCTGAAGCTCCCAGACTCATCTAAAAATTCACATCAGAACAAAAAAGGTCAAAAGAGTGCATGTCAAAACCAAGATGTCACTCTGTCACTCTTGTGGAACACCAGAGAGCCAGGGTCCAGAGCGAGCAGCCAGGACCTGTGAGATAGCAGAATGCACAAGAAACACAGCGCCCAGAGGTGCTCTCCACCTCCAGGGCAGTTGCAGTTCGGAGAACCTGTCTTCCTCTCTGGGTCAGCTCACCTCCCTGGAGAAGCCAGGTGTAATGAGAGCCAGCAAATCCCGGGAGAGGCCAAATGCATGGATCACAGCATTTGTCTGGACACAAGTATGCGGGACAAGAAGAAAGCTACTTTCACCTTTTCCCCACATGACTGTGCCAGGCAGCCCATCCCCAGACTTCAAAGGCACCACACTGATCCCTTCCCTGAAATCACATCGTCTTGTTGCCCAGAGACCCCAGCTCCGGAAGGTTAGACATCAGGCTGTGAGCAAGGACAGTCAGTTCAAAAAACCCAAGATTCTCAGACTGAAGGAATTCTATCTCTGATGACAAATCACACTCTGGCATTCACATAAATGACCCGCACAACTACCAGGGGAAGAAGGGGGCTGGTTCCCACACACCTGCTCTGCCGTCTTCCCCGCTTCCTCCAGCGCTGCTCCGGGACCTGCCCTGCCTGCTCTCCTTCTGGAACCTGTCAAAGTCCAGGTGCCACATGTACCACACTTACTTGGCCCTCGAATCTACAGCCAGTTAGTCACCTTCGCAACTGCCTGGCCTCCAGGGAGCCTGGCGGCCTCCAGGGAGCTGATTCACGGGGGCAAAGTACAGCCCAGCTACCTGGGCCGGGAGGGCCCTGACTGCTGTTTGCTCAGAATCTTGCCAGAGCCCGGTGCTTCTGTTTGCCTGGCTGTGGACAGAGGCAGGTTCACTCACCGGAGTCGGCTTTGAAACCCCCTCCGCAAACACAGAGACACCAGGAAGAGGAAACCCAGGAGCCCTGAGGCAGCCTGGCCGGGCCAGCGCCACAGGTGTGGACTGTGCCTCTCTCTTTGGCTCTGCTACTCAACCTCAGTCTCAGTTTCTTTTTCTCTAAAATAGGAATGGCAATATTTAGCTCATGAAGGTCCTCGTGAGAACTAAATATTAATGATATACAAATAAGTATTCTCTTAAAATGAGTACGGTATTTTCCTTTTAAAAGACGGGAGCTGGGGCTGAGTGGTGACTCAGCGGTTACGGCGCTTGCCCAGCCCGGCGTGCCAAGTACACAGGTTCAAACCCCAGCACCACCTACACAACTAAGTGGCAATGAAAGCCACATGAAAAACTCAATAAAAATTGATTCTCTCTCTTTCTCTTTCTCTTTCACTGTCCTTCTCTCTTTAAAAATTAAAAATAAATAAAAGACAGGAGCTAATTCCACTGGTTGAGGCAAGGGTCCTCATGGGTGGGGAGTCAATACCTGGATTGCCTGGTATGGATTTTTCTCGTTCCTGTTCCTTTCCATTTGGTTGTACAATCAATTCTGTTATCCAGCTGGAAGGCAGATTTCAAGACCCAACTGAATTGAAAGCACTGAGAAGTTTTCCATTACAACAAGAAAGTAAGTCCTCACTTTGGAAAAATACACTCTAAAGCATTAAGGTAAACACAGCACTACTTTTGAATTCGTATTTTTAATTTCATAATTTGCTCTATAAAAGCCCAATCATTGATTCAACAAACTCTTAACTGACTTGCAGAATTTGATACACATAAATATGGAAGACACTGTCTTTGCCTTCAAAAAACTAAGAGAAAATTACCTTCTCACATAGTTATTTGTCCAGGGAAAACCACCACTGTTTCCCTCATCCCTTCCCTGACTTCTAGGACCTAGCATCAGCGTATAGGATTCTTGGACTGTGGGTAATGGCTTCATACCTCACTGCTAGGCCATGAAGTTTGGTTCCCCGGTGCTCTTAATCCCTCTTGGAAGAAGTACTAGAGAAGGACACATATGAACAGCAGAATCAGAACATGGTTGATTATGACATACAACACAATTGTGACTCTACATCCAATCAAGTGTTCTAATATATCACAATAACAGTCATAAAATTCTGCAGTAACTCTCTGGCTTATAACATGGCATCGGACTTGCTCTATAACACCAGCTGCTTTACTGGAATGTTAACTTTGGAAAAGAGCTTAGGGATTATTGTTAGCAACTTCATTTTTTGGAGCATAAAACCAAGATCCACAGAATTGGAGTGATTTACTCAAGATCACAAAGCTACATAGAAACCCAGCGTGGATTCGATGGGTATATTCTAGCTGTCTCGCACAGGGCTTATAAAAGCTCCTTATTAAATACTCAGGAATTGTAGGGGCCAGCTATTAAACCATGGGTAATGTAAAATCCACGATGTTGGGAGTATCCACAGAAATCGGCAGATTCTACAAAGCAAGGCTGTCATTTGCTTCTCAGAGAGTCAGTTTATCAGGATATGGAGTTCGTCCCCAATCCCTTTGTACCTACTGCAATGTCCTTCAGTTACACAATTGCCATTCAGCGGCTAACCTGTACTGCATGTTTCTGGTTTAAACATCTAGCCCACTTATTCCAAATGCTCCTTTTGTGACATCCCAAAGCATCTCTAATTATCTCAAGAGTTATTATGAAACTCTTCAAATGCTCAATAACCAAAATTAATTTTAATTGGCTTTAATTATTTTATATAGACATATGGCATGCCACAGTTATATGGGTCACAGAGTAAAATAGACTGGTGGGATCTTGCCACTCCAAAGATGGGATTTATCAGTCCTGCCTCCCACAGCCCCATGGAGCTACTAAGTCTTTCAACCCGCACACTCAATTCTTTCTTGTTTCTAAACCAAATTCACCAGTCTTGACGGTACATTAAGATCTAAAGCCCCAGCTGGAGGTGAGCTACAATTATTATTGCCACTCTGAGCTCTGGCTTCAGTATCTTGCAGGATCCCAGGAACTTCCTCATGTGCAAACAGCTACAGTCTTCACACTATCCCTGTGCCAGTGTCCTGTCCTCGAACCTGATTCCTCACTTTGCACCAGATTGGAGCTCTGGAAGCTTGCTAATTTTTTGTGACTTCCCATTCCCAGTCCCTCCCTCCTTTCTAAATGCCAGACCACTATGGAGAATCTTGTTTCAAACAGGAGTAACGACCTGCTAAACCTGAATGTTTTCCAAAAAAATCCATAAGTTGAAACCCTAACTCCCAGTGTGATGGTATTAGGAGGTGACACCTTTGGGAAATAATCAGGTCAAGAGAGTGGAATCCTTTTGAACAGGATTAGTACCCTTATAAAGAAACATAAGAGAGCTTGCTTCCTGTCCTTCTGCTCTCCATCATGTAAGGATACAACTAGAAGACGGACATCTACAAACCAAGAAGCAGACCCTCTCGACATTGGATCCACCAGAACCTTGATTTTTGGATTTCCAGCCTCCAAAACTGTGAGAAACAACTTCTTCTTGCCCCAGGCACCAAGTCTATGCATTCTGTTACAGCAGACTGAACCAAGACGCTACCCTAGTTTGACATCTAAGGAAGTATCATCACTCCTAATGCAGCTGCTAATCTCTAGCAAGCTGATTAGTGCTGATGGACGTGATGCCCACCTAGGCCTAGGCTGGGTTTCCATGAATCCTTGAGCACTGTAATTTAACGATTGCAAGGGACAGCTCAGCAGATGAGACTTTGCACAGGCTTGAGCCTATTCCTTTACTGAAATTAAAAATTTAGAAAACAATTTGAGAACCTCCATATCAAAATGTTAGCAGTAATTAGCTAATTTTGGGCATTGAAATTTTGGATGATTTCATGTTCCTTTTCTTGTATGTCCATATTTGTAACTTTCTACAAGAAACATACGTTATTTTAAAAGACAAAAGCAGCTATCATTATATTGTTTTAAAGAGAAAGAGAGACTCAATATTTTTATTTTTTCATCTGATTTTTGTTTTCCCTTCACTTAGCTATGTATGTGGTGCTGGGGATCAAACCCAGATCCTTGTGCATGCCAAGAAAGCACTTTAAGGCTGAGCCACCTCTCCAACCCCTATCATTATTTTTTAATCAATATTATATCCAAATGTGTTGTCATATTGGTAACTAATTTGGTACCTGGGTAACTAAATCAGGACAGTGACTTCCCCAAAATTCCAAGCTCAATTAACTGTGTTCAGTCTGATATTCTGCATTATTCATTTGCGGAGCAAGTGTTTAATGCATACCTACTCTATGCCTATCACTATGACAGGCATTGGGGATACGAATATAAATAACGCAAGATCCCTTCTCTACAGAGCCTCTCATTTAGGGCTGGAGTGCTGGGTCAGCGGTTCCAGTGCCTGCCTGTCACGCGCGAATATGCGGGTTCAAACCCCAGCACAATGTACACAACAAAGTGTCTGAGCAAAAAAAGACACATGAATAACTCAATACAGTTGCTTCTGTCTTTCTCTCTCTCTCTCTCTCTCTTTCACTGTCCCTCTCTCTTAAAAAAAAAAAAGTACCTCTCAATCCAGTGGAACAATAAAAATTGAAAATATGCAATTATTTTTCTTGTTGATACATCACTGATTTTCTAATGGGAGGAAGCACAGGTGACAGCACAAGACCAGAAAGAGGGGGGTGAGCTGGGTGAGGCTATTTGACAAATCAAGCAAGACAGATGAATGCCCGAGCTGGAGCAGCTGTGGGAATTGATGGGAACTGGGAGAGAAGGGACACAGAGAGAGAGAGAGAGAGAGCTACATAGATATATATGCAGAGAGAAAGAATAGAATAGAATAGAACAATCAACATGGATTGATACTCCATTGACTGTGGAAGATGAGAGAAGAGGAGTCAAGGATCATCCCATGTTTGGAGACTGTGCCTTTGTTTTGTTTTGTTTTGTTTTGTTTTGTTTTTTTATAGTAATCTTAGGAGACCCAGTTTGGTGGGGAAGATGACAAAATCAGTTGGGGACATGCTAAGTGTGAGGGGCCTGTGGGACACAGAGGTAAGTGTGGTCAATAAGTAGGGGGTTTTAATGGTATAGAGACCAACAGAAGAGAGATGTGGTAGCTGGAACCACAGATGTGGCTGGCATTGCCAAGAAATGCTAAGAAGATGGTGTGGAGGAGCCCTGAAGAAGAGCCAACATTCAAGATCTGGGCACAAGAGGAGTCTGTGAGAGGCAACTGGTAGACGGGCACAGAATCAGCAGAGGATGGTGCCCCAGCAGTCAGAGGAGAGTGATTTCAAAAATAGGAGAGTGGTCATCAATGCCGAACTGAGGAATGTCAAGAAAGGCAACAGATGAAAGCAAGCGTCCCCTGCATCACCAGACTTAACAGTGAGGAGCTTTGACGATCTCGACATGGACGATTTCAGTGGGACTGTGGTCAAGGGAGTGAAGGAGTAGACTTCACTTTCTAGAAGCCTAGATGTGAAGAGAAGGGTTAGGGCCACGATGGGCAGCTCAGGTTGGAAGAATTGCTGAAGGTGGACAAAGCAAAGTTATACGCTGATGCGTATGGAGGATCAAAAATACGGAAAAGAAACAGCCACTGGGGGGGCAGGACTCAGAAGAAACTGGACAGGCGGACTTGAGGAAAACTGAACCTCACTGAGAGGAGGGCACCTGTTCCTCTGAGAAAAGGATAAGAAGCCACAGGCAGGCACAGGTGGAGGTGAGATTGCACACAAGGGGACCAGAATCAGAGCTCTCTGCACAAAGAATGCCTGGGTCCACTGGTCCCAGGTGTTTGGTTAGAGACCGGAGAGATACTATGAAGGCTTAGTGTGCCAGTGTGGAATAGCACCTAGGGACATCCCCTCAAGTCCTGAGTAGACTGGAAATGTACCCACTTTTGGACACCAATGCTGTCCTTAATCTCCATAGGAACATGGACTTTCCGTGCTTGGATGAAAGGATGTCATATGGGACACAAATGAGACAGAAACAGACATAAATTATCTGCATACCTTATTCAACCAAGATCCCTAGCTATAAGAAGAGACGTACTCTGATAAGATAGTTTTTAAAAAGAAAAATTGCATCACAAGAGTAATGTTTAAATCTCAGTGGGACTGACTAGGTACTGTCCCCACCTGCATTTCCAGCCACGTGTGACACACTGTGGCTCTTGAGTGAGCAAGCATCTCACATCTCTGACTCCAGGAATGAGCCAAGGGGTAAAGGTTGCATGTGGGGCAGCCTCTTGCCTCCAGCAAAGCCACCCTGGAGCCAGACTCAGATATGGATCTCATGGCCTCCTCCAGAGACTGGCCATCAGAACTCTGACCCTTCCCTTGCAGGCAGCTGGGTGGCGGCAAGACGCTAAGCAGCGTGAGCTGGTGAGCATTTCCAGTCAATGCCAGGAAAAAGGTGGGGCTGTGCCAGAGATGATTAGCCTGGCACAGGCTCTGCGAGCCACCAGTGCCAGACCTGGGACTGTTCCTCTTATTGCAGCCTTACAAGGGGAGGTCTGGGCACTACGTAGATTTCCTGCTGGACCAAGGAATCCTGGAGACGAGCCCTGACAATGGACTCCCTACAGTGCCACCTACACGCAAACCTGCCACCTGCAAAGGGGCTCTTCCGGCATCCAACTCTGCTGCCAGGGGCTGGAGAAGCAGCATTCAAGCAGGACAGCTCTGTGCTACTGTCGGACCCACAGAGGGGAACCACCTTCCCTCTTCACCCCTCCCATTTTATTGTGTCCCCTGAATCAGGATAAGGGGATGGCAGATGAATGGTTCTGGGACTTCAGACCCCACATCAAGCTCCAAGAGGCACAGGAGCTAAATGAAATAAAGGGCTGTAATGTTCTTGGGGTGTTTCTCCCAGCTGCAGGCTAATAGGGCAGAAATTCCAACAGGAGAAACACCCCTTGGTGACCCTGGAAGAAGGCTGGTGGATGTGAATCCCACTCCACTACCTGCTGGCCGTGTGACCTCACAAGTTAGGTCTCCTCTTCCTCGTCTATAAAACAGGGATCAGGAGAGCCTCCTACCTCACAAAATTAGTGTAAGGGTGAAAGTAGATTAAAAACCTATAAAATATTTGCCATATAGTAAATGCTTAATAAATATTAATGGCTAGCATTTTCCTGGAAATGCTGGGGAGTGCCTACAAAGAGCTCTGCGCAAGGCAAGGAGGAGGGATGAATTATTATCCATTGCTGCTGTTTAAGAAGCACAACTCACACAGAGCCATGAGATCGGGAAAATAGAGACGCTGGAAAAAAAGAGTGAGCCAACCCGTTTTACTTTTATTTTTGAGACAGAGTCTTGCTAAGCTGCTTAGTTGCTTAGGGCCTTGCTAAGTTGCTGAGGTTGGCTTTGAACTTGCAACCCCCTGCCTCAGTCTTCTGAGCCGCTGAGATTGTAGGCATGTGCCACTACAACCAGCTAGCATTTTAATCTTAAGCACATGTGTTTGGAAGTGAAATTCAAATTTGCCTTAATTTTTAAGATGATGCATAATGTGTCAAAGAAATTTCCTATTGGAATGAGATAGCAGCCTGTGTACAGGACCCCTGTACACACACACACACACACACACACACCCTGCTCCCCCAAAAGTCATTCCCAGCCATTTGGTGGGAAAGTGTGAGAGACACATTCTGACCAAAAGTAGACACTCAGACACACAGAGGCAATGAGCTGGAACGAATCCATCCCTGCAGAGGAACGGTGTCCCAGCTAGCAAGACACAGCGAAGGCCTTGGCTGAATGCAATTCATCTACAGACCCTTAGCAACACCAGTTCTCCACCGCTGGATAAAAAGTCCGTAAGGTAAGATTCTACAGGCTCCCCAGGAGCTCTGTGGCTCTGTCTTGTTTCACCTGGGACAGGCAGTGTTTAGTCTACAGGGGAGCTAGCTCTCAAGCTCCTTACAGAAATATTTTAGAGTCAAGATGCTTTCATAATAGGGAACACACAAATGTGACTCAAACTCTCATGAGCACTGTTTGAAGAAGGGAAATAGCCACCATGCCACCACATAGCCTTCTCTCCAGGTTACACAGCCCCAATCTGTTTCCTTATAAAACTTCCTATCTTAATCATTTGGGGAAGTGGCCAAGGTCCAGAGGAAAGAACACAGGAGTGAAGAGGTAGATTTCATTTTTATCATGCTACTTCACAGCCACATGCATTTGGAAAAATCACCCAATCTCTATGAGCCTCAGATTCCTCATCTTCAAAATGAAATCTAAAAAGTGTTCTTCAAAGGGCCATGATGTAGATGAAATGAAATGACAATACAGGAAATCACAAAGGAACATCCTGTTAAACACAGGAGTGGTTTTTCAATACATCTTTGTCTTCTTCTCTTCCAGGATCCTCACATTCTGTTAAAAGTGTGACCAGCTAAACTACACACAAAACTGATGACCATGCTCAAGCTCTGCATTCAGAATTGGATTTAAGACCCATCTCTTCCCCTGAGGCTCCAAGCAAGTTATTCAACCTCCCAAGCTGTACTCCTTTGTTAAACATGTGCATGATAATAGTTATCTTCACAAGGTTGTAGAATAAATGAGATAAAGTACTCTTTACAGCACATAGCAGAAGCATAATTAAAATTTGATGAATGAACGAAGGCAAGATCTTGGAAAAGCACACAGCAAAGAGTTTGCACATAGTAAGCGTTCAACAAAGTTTTCTGTCAATGTTGTTTATGGGAGCATAGCAGAAAAGTCCCTTTCTAGACTGCTCAGGGGATATGTTCTTATCTAGCTTTTATTATAGCAGCTCTGTTGAACTTCTACCTTGGCTGTCCTTCATGATTGGCTTTTAATCTAATCTGCGGTTACTGTTTCTAATATTTATTCTGTTCTTTCTTTCCTCACAGTAGTCCACTGCGATCTTGTCTTCCCCAGAGAGTGGGTCCTCTGCTCATTATTTTCATTACCCAGTGTTTTCGTCGACTTTTTTGCTGCGGTGGCTAAAAGACCTAACAAGAACAATTTTAGGAGGAAAAGTTTATTTGAGGGCTCATGATTTCAGAGGTCTTGGTCCATAGAAGACCGGCTCCATTCCTCTGGTTTCAAGGTAAAGCAGGACATCATGGCAGAAGAGTATGGCAAAGGGATATGTCAACATATAGATCCAAGAAGCAGAGAGAGAAACTCCATGCCAGAAACAAAATATACCCCAAAGGCATGACCCCTAGGACTCACCTTCTCCAGCCACACCCTACCAGCCCACAGTTGCCAGTTAATCCCTATCAGGGGATCAAGGCTCTTATAACCCAATCATTTCACCTCAGCCATCACACTGTCACACAAGAGTTTTTGGGGGACACCTTTCATCCAAACCATAACACCCAGCAATGTTGATAAGGTTTGTCTACTTTAGGAGAAACAGACACAAGATCAGAAAGGGTCAGATATTTCACCAAACACACAGTGCCTCAGTATTGGTCCTGAAGTGGAGGAAAATCAATCACAGCACTTCTGTTCTAACACTTTTGTTTTAAAAAAAAAAAAAAAAAACAAATACTACTTAGTAATAACCATGTAATATGTTTAACACAAAAATGCAATTATTTAAAAATCCATTCCCTGTGAATATAATGATTGCAACCTTCAAAGTTATCAGCCCATAGAAATAGATTCATTCAACCTGCTGATAGGTGGGTAGGCTGATATTTAATCATAAAAATAAGACTGCAAAGATTAGTTTCTGTATTTTCTCCTCAACCCATTTGTCAGCCAACAGAGTTTCACACCACTTTGTGGTGTTCTGCTCCTCTGCCCACTGTTCCATGCACAGAAATAGCCCCGTGTGTGTGCATCGTGAACACATACACGTGCTTCCACGGCACTCACTTCGCTGCTCTCTCCGTCTGGAATAAGTGCCTGCGGATAGAGCAATGCCCCCCAGGAGTGCTGTTTTGATGCTCAATTTAGCACATTGGGAAATTTCCATAGGAGCCATCTATGATGCCAAAAAAACAAAGTTCAAACTTGAGTTTCTGGAGAACATTTAAGGGCATGACAAGATGCTGGAGAAGTTTCTTCTCTAGGCGTGCACGTCTGCAGCCATCACACGGGACAGTGCCAACACTCGCTGCCTCCTGGGAGCGCGAATGCTGCCCATTCTCACCGTGCTGAGTAAACACTTAGTGCCCTGCCTGGCAGTGCTCCTGTGAGCTGGTTTCTGTCCAAGCCAGCCACACATATTCCCTTTGACACTAAGATCGCCTCACAGGCCCTGTGACATTAATGACACCACAGCATCCTGTCCTAGTGCTTGTCCAGATGCCATTCTTTGAAAAAGTGATGTCACTAACTAAATCCAACTGAGGTATGACCTCACCCCTGGGAGAAGGGAAAAAAATGTCCTTCATTCAACAAATAATACTTTAGACAAATATTAATTCTCTTAATCATTATAATAAAATGACTTTTCTTCCATATGAAATGAGTCTCCAGATCTCCTATAACAAGTCTGCTAAGTCCAAAACCTACACAGAAGGAACCCAAAACAGTTCATGCACCATTCAATAACCAAGAAATGATTGGGACTCTGAGTATTTCATTCACAGTGCATTTATTAAATACCAATATGTGCCAACATTCTTTTAGGTGTTAAGTTGAGGCCCCATGAAATGAACAAGGTGAACTTGTCCCTTGTCTTTTTGGAGCTCACTGCCTAATGGGGACACAGGTAAAGGAGATTCCAATGATGCCTGCTGGGAAGGGACAACAGTAAGAGGCAGCACCGCCAAGTGTCAGACCCAGCCAGAGGAGGAAAGGCAGGGCCAGCTGAGACCTGAAGGACAGAGTGCGCTGTCCTGGCAAGAGGGGATGCGAGCAAGACAGGTGGGTCTGGGCAAGATGGAGGTGGTGCGAGCTCAGAGTCAGAGGAAGGCCTCCAGGTTCACGGCATCAGCAGCTGGTTTCACATCCTGTGGTTTGCACTTAGAACACAAAGGGCAGGGCTGAGAGTTAGACTGAGGAGACCCTCCTGGCCACCAGAAGAGGAGCATAGCCCCAGCTTTCCCAGTACCTAGGCTGCTTGAACACACTTATGAGGAATGCCTACCCTGCATCCAATACTCTGGCTTCTTACAATAAATCAACGTTCCTTTGATGAACTCTCCTACCCATCTCCTTCTATCAGGTATGGAATTAGCCCTACCTTTTGCTCTAAGAATGCGCACAAAATTCAAACTTGAAGAGTAAGATTCTTGCATCTCCCTGGTCATGGTGATTAATTAGCAACAGCAACATGTCCAAGGGGCTCGTGCCTAGAACTTAGCCTGCGCTACTGACAGGAAGATTGCTTCCCATCAGGTTGACTGAGGAACCGGATGTCAACCTGGAGCTACAGGTGGCCATCTGCCCCATTCATTTATTCAATGACAGTGTATGCCTAGTGCTGTTGTTAGCATTAGGAATACAGAAATAAAAAGCAGTTGTTTCACAGGTTCTCACCATCAACTAGAGAGGCAAATAAAACAACATCTTCAATAAACTGTGATCCACGTTAGAGTAGGGGTTCCACAGATTATCATGTGTGCCGGGAAGGGCAGCCAGCTTGACCTCCTGGGGGAGAGGGAAGCACTTGCTGAGCCTTGTTGAATGATTAGAACTTGATTGGGTAAGTTGGGGGAAGGCAGTGGGTCAGAAGAAGAACCAGGAAGTCCCCAGGCATGGAGAGGAGGTTCTGCTGGGTGAGTTCTGGTGACATACCATATTCGGTCAGGCTGGAGGGGGTGCCCATCTAGAGATGTTGGAAAGAAAAGACCTAACTAGCCAGCACAGACTGAAACATGGAGGCTTTAGATCTTTGCTGAGATTCATAGCAGGAGGGTAACATGATGGAGTTGGCATTTTAGAAAAATCACACAAGTCACAATGTAGCAAGTGGTTTAGGGGGTGTAAGACTGCAGACAGGGGAGCCTTGGGAGGAAATTGCCACTGTCCTCCTTCAGCCAATGCTAAATTATAGTACTGGTGGAAAGAAAGGGGAACAGACAGTGGGAGAGACAGCAAGGAGGAAGAATAAATAGGACGCGGAAGTCAGTTGGTGACTGTGGATGATGATGTCCCTGATCAAAAGGACATCATTCTCCCATTTTGTTGGGAGAAGCAGATGTCATGAGCAAATTCAAGTTCAGTTGGGCCACAGCAAGCTGAGCTGCCCACGTGACAATATAGTGGAGGTGTCTAGGAGCTCCAGGGAGAAGTCAGAGGAGACACACACTTGGGGTGGCTGATGTCCATCTCTTTATCTGTTGCTTCTTTGCTGAAGATCTGTATGTGCTTTGATTTAGACATTGGCAAACGTGTCATTATTAAAGTCATGACTATGAATGAGGTTATCAAGGATGAGCACAGACTGAAAAATAAGAAAATAACAGATTACGGTAAAAAGCAGAGAAAGACATGTCCACAAAGACTAAGGAGAAAGAACAACATCAGGGCAGCCAGGAAGGAAAGAATGTCCAGAAAGAGAAAGAGATCAAAAGAACAGAGTTAGTTAGAGATCAAGTCATCTAAAAATGTGAAAGTGTCCACAGGAATCCACAGCTTTGGTAGACAGGTCAGGAAACGCAGAGGGCAGAGAGAAGGGATTGTGCTTGTTCATTGACCAGATTGCTGATTATTTGGTTGGCTGGTTGCTTGGTTGAAATAAAATGGGAGACACTTGAATATGTTTTTATACAAAGTGGAAACCCAGTATGAAGCAGAGGCTGAGATGCAAGAGGAACAACTGGGCAATGAGTGAGGTGATCCCTGAGAGGCCAATGGGGATGGATGGTCAAGAGAAGGGATTGTCCCAGATCGGGAAGCACACTTCTGCTTTTGAGAAGGAAGGGAGGCTGCAAGAGATATAAGAATGTCACATAGATAATCTCGTGAGCTAGGCTAAGCAAGCTCGATGGGGAAACAGTATATGTAACAATTATGTTAAGGACATCTATTGGACCCATCATTCTATTAAAACACATTATGAGACTCCCACACTTTCCATTATCAAAAATGACTGAGCTGATGGTGCTGAGTCTCGGGAAGCTAAGATGCGCCACTCAGTCTCCAATGGTGGCTAGATTCTATCCTATTTGAAACCACAGCCTGCCTTATTTTTTGACTCAGTTAAATTTCTTTCAAACACAAGGCTGTCAGTCATGCCTATTTTAAGAAATTTCATTTTCCTTCATGTCAGGCTTTTGTAATTTTGTCCTCAAAATCTAGCCGCAGTAGAGATACTGGTTCCAATCACTAACCATTTGAAAATAGAAGCCAGATATTTAAGATGACTTGCTGTAGAATAGCTACTTTTAAGAATCTTTCTCAAAAGCAACCCTTTCTCCTACAAATATCTTATTGTAAGTGGGACCTTCTAGGATGAATTCTTTCCGTTTCTGTTACAGAATATCACAATCTGATGATGCCTGGTTGGTGACATGATGAGACCCATTGAGTAAGTAAAGCACCCACCCAAAATGCTGTATAAAGCTGTCCCTTAAGGGGGAACTCACTAGGTGAACAACCAACTTCTGAAGAGGTCCTCCTTCCTGATGTGACCATTTTATAGCATGTAAGCTCATGGCATCAGTGCCCGGACCCGAATCCAGGTCTTTAGTCGACCAACCTAGTGTTCATCCCTCCTCTCAGAGCTCCTGTTTTCCTGTGGGGACACAAACTCCAAAGCAGGAAGCAACCTCTTCTTGTTCAGTTTGGTATAGCTGCATCAAGGTGACAATCAATCAGAAATAACTCTTGGTCCATAACTGCACTTCGGGTGGATCACGGTGCTCACTTATAAGGTTTCATGCAGTGCTGAACATAAAATACTCTCACCAGAAAGAAAAAATTCAGCAACCCATAAACACATGGTTTATGAACTCTGAAAATACCAAGAACTCTGAACATGACTTCTATAGTGGAAGTCTTAGGAACAGCAGCCAGAAAACCACCTCTTGCTAACAGGATCTATGCCAGGGATTCATTTGTCACAGAGTTGGCAGGCACCAAGTCCCTAGTCATCGATAGCTTGAGAACAGAAGTTTCCATATTGCTTCTAAGTCAGCTTCAACTAGCTTGAATTCTCCTCAGAATATTTAACAGCCTTTCTCCTCTCCCCCAAACACTGTAATTGCCAAACCTCCTTTCATCTTACCATAATCAAACTTGCCTAAATTTTTATGTAATTTTTATGCACATTAGCTATACATTCTGTCCCTCAAGGGACAGCCCCTGCCAGGGTATGCGGGTGCTCTACAAAGTTAGCATTTGAAAGTGGCATTAGCTTGGCTGAAGTTCATTCTTACAAACAAGACCCTGTTAAGTTCTTCGTTTTGCTGAAACCATGTGCTGGCTTATTGCCTTTCTCCTCTGCTTAAGACCAAATGCTTCTCAAATGAATCTCTAGAAGGGTCTCCAGTGGGAACTGTAGTCCCTCTTAGCATTCTTCATTTGGGTTCATTCCGGGTTAATTGGTTAATGGTGAAAATAAGTACTTACATCTTTTGCCCCTAAATCAGGAGTTGTTGCTGCTGCTGCTGATACATCCCCTCATGACAGCCTGCTATTACTCACAGCTGGCAGACACTGTAAAAAGTGATGCCACGTCAGCCATGCAGAACCTTTCTGCTTCAGCAACAGTTTCCCAACGGAATGATTTAGTGTGTGGCTCCGGAGGCTGGAAACACAACCTGACCACCATATTGAGAAGGTCTCATTTAAAGAGGACACTACTTCAAATTACACAAAGAAACCACATGTACCCCTTTGTGTATCTAAATGAAAACTCCAAGTAGAATGTAAATATTATCTTGACTTTTTAAACAATCACGACAGCAGGTTAATAATTGACCAGAAAAAAAAAAATATCAGGACTAGAAATTGAAAAAGGAAAACTTCAGGAATTTCAGCTTTTGGATGTTAGTTCATTAAAAATTATGAGTTTAGAATGGCAAAAACCTGAAAAGGTTTTACTTATGAATGGGGAAATGGTTGAATACATTACAAGTCAATTATGTCATGAAACATTAGACTATTTAATAACAAATAATGAATTAGAGCTATATTCATTGACTTAAAGGGCATATGACATTATTGAGTGAAAAATTATCTTATCTCTTAAGCCATTATCTATATGTTTTAATTATACATAACTATAGAAAAGTATATGAGTGTGTATGTATCCATACATAAATAAAAGGATATAAAAGATGCATATCTGGAAATTAATAATACTTCCTTTGAGGGAGAAAGTATGAAAGGGCACATTGATAAGGGTGGAAGTAACTTTTTTTAAAGGTTTTACAATGAAACAGCATTTATTACATCCTATTCCTATAAAATATCTCTTTGCAAAAGCTATTGATACTTAATAAAGAGAGCTATGTATAAGTTTCTAAAAGTGTTAATTAGATATCTGAAAGTGGTGGGATTCCAGATGACTTTTATTTTACCCTCTATATTTTTAAGTATATTTCGATTTTTTTTCAAGGAAAATCGTTTAGGTAATCAGAAGAAACCATAAAGGTGTTTTTATTTCGTCCAAATCACCGACAAGTGGTAACTTGCCTGAACTCATGCTTCTGAAACCTCTGCTGAATCTTTAAATAGACTTGGGTGTTTTTCTCCCTCCGTTCACAACATGCTCAAGAATGCTAAAGATGTCCTTATGCTTATCTGGAACAGACAAGCTGTGTCATGGAGAAATGGAAAATGCTCTTCCAGTACAGACCTCGCACAGCCCTCTGCTCCCTCAAGATTGTTGACAGAGGTAGGTCACATGTTCACGCCCACTGTGGTGTGCGCCTGAGGGAGGGAGCCCAGAGCAGAAGCCCACACAGAGGCAGTGGTGTTCAAACCACCCTGTCCCAGATGATGCTACCAGGAATGACTCAGAGATCATTGAGGAAAATGCCATTTAAGGAAAAGAGAAAGGGTTTGGAATTGACCAACCAATCCCTCTATTTCAGCAACAGATCTAGAAATTGGAAGATAAAAGCTCTTATTGATTAATGACCAAATCACTAATAAATTTTACATAATTAGAACACAGGAGAGGTCACCATATTTTTTAAATTAAAATGAAGGGATATATAGGAATATACTTGGACATTAAATTATTGTAATGTTATGAATAACACAGAATTACTTTATTAGGGAAAGTTTAGAAAATTCAATGTTTAATCACCATAAGAGCTATGTATCAAGTAGACACGTATGAATCAGAAGGCATATGTTGTATGTATGTACATATGTATGTATATATGAATCATCTAGAACAGAGGAAGCTCTCAATTTCAAGCTTAAATAGGGAAGAGGCCTGATTTTAGCAAAACTTCTGAATTATAGAATTATTCCAAAGTAATTTTTAAATAACAAATGTTCTTTTACTTTCAACTGTAAAAATAATCCAAAATAGAGTCCCATTTTTCTTTATCCTAAAAAGATCTTGCCTTCATCCATTTGGGCTGCTATAACAAAATACCCTAGACTGGCTGACTTATAAACAACAGAAATTTATTTCTCACAGTTCTGGAACTAGGAAGTCCAAGATCAAGGCACTGACAGACTTGGTGTCTTGTGAGGGCCTGCCTACTTCCTTCGTAGTTGGTTGCTTTTTCACTGTACCTTCACAGGGTGGAGAGGGTAAGGCAGCCCCCTCTGGCCTCCTTTCTAAGGGTTCCAATCTCATTCATGAGGACTCCATCGTCAGAACCTGAGCATCTCCCAAAGGTTCCATCTCCTAATGCCATCCCCTTGGGTGTCTGGATTGTGACATATGAATTTGCAGGGACACAAACATTCAGATCAGAGCGTTGATCTCTAATTCATCATTCAAAAGGAAGAAGAATCTTACCCAAGTTCACACAACAGAACACAGGGCTTCTGGATCTCAGAGATCCACAACATTATGCTGCAAGTATCCAGCAGAGAGCCTGCTGACCCCACTTGTCATGGTTAGACAAGACACAGACTCTTGCTCTGTATGAAGAGAGCGCTTCCTTAGATTTACGCAAACAGTGAAACACAGTCTGCATTTGCCTAACTCTCCTTGACCCTGTTAATCCCTCAACTCGACGAAATGAAACATACGAATAGCCCTCCACAAAAACAGAAGGTAAGGAAGTGGCACGTGTATGACTTCAGCAGTAAATGCCACGACAGGCCAGGAGAAAGATGAACCCAAATTAATCTCAAGAAGCGAGGGTAAGAACAAAAATCAACACAATCAGGAATTAGCAAAGAATGTTAAAGCTGAAGCGTGTGTTATCTATGAAAACTGCACATTTTCCTAGAACACTTCTATTGTCCAGGCTCTTCATAATTTGGGGCCTTAGTTCACATGGGAATTGTGACCCTGACTCTAAGACAATATTCCAATCTCATTTCCACACTTTTCCCTTACTTAAAAAGAGGCACATTTGGGCAGAGTATGGTGGCACATGCTCCCAGTGACTCGGGAGACTGAGGCAGGAAGATTGTAAGTTCAAGGCCAGCCTCAGCAACTTAGCGAGGCCCTAAGCAAGTTAGTGAGACACTGTCTGAAAATAAAATATAAAAAGGGGCAAGGGATGTGGCTCAGCGGTGAAAGTGCCCTTGAGTTCAATCCCCAGTACCCAGCCCCACCAAAAAAAGAGGCACATTTGGAAAATGTGCAATAAAATACAACCATATATTCATAAACCTGCATTTTTCTTTGCTCGGACATCTTGGGAAAAATTGAGGAGGTTACTAGACTTGTCTGCATATCACTAAACAATTGAATAAAAGGTAGAAAATGCAATAATTGATATCATCCCAAATACTTGTCTTCTCAGTCTCATAGACACATCCTTTCAAACATCATAAACAGATAGAAGGTATGAGCTCTGATTTTGCCAAACCAACACTCATGGTAGAAAAAGCAAGTATAAATATTTCTTCTTGAAAGAATTTTAAGCTCTACTCTTTCAACTAAATTACTTATTTACAACAGACCAAAAGTCTCATGTTTACCCCCACAACACTGAGTCACACAAGGAGAATACCTCTTGAACTCCCCAGGAGGGGCTGTAAGTGTGGGAAGCCCAGTTTCAGACAAGAGGCAGCAACCTGGAACAGCTCCCTGGGGGACTCTGAAGCCACACAGCCAGAGTGGGCTCCCAGCCCTACCATGTCAGGTTAACTACTGGATCTCTCTGAATCTCAGTGTCCTTAGCTGTAAAATGGGATTAATACTAATGGGATAAATCAAGAGTTGTTGTGAAAAGCAAATAACTATAAGTACTCAAAAAAAAAAACCCCAGTCTATGGTTTATTAACCTAATAATAATTATTCTATTCTTTGACATTTGTTGAGTGTGACTAACTTACTGCTTCGTGCCAGTTTTTTATATGGAAGTTTATGTAATGCATACAGCAGCCCTAAAGGGTGGCTCCAGTTACCTAGCCCTTTCTATTATAGATGAGAAAAGCTGAAACTCAGAGAAGGCGAGTGCCTTGTTCAAAGTCCCACAGCTAGCAAGAAGAGGAACAGACTCTGAATCCGGGTCTAGTGTAGATGAAGCCCTTCAAGTTTTAATGATGGTTCATACTTCCTTCCGGGCCATCAGTTCCAAAGCACACATCCTCTGTCCATTCCTCTGTTCATTCCCTCACTCACTCCCTGACCTTGCTGAGCACCTGGTGCTGGGCATGCGGAGATGAACTGCCCAGCAAGCAGCCTTCAGTGAGGGAGAGAGACAGCCAGAAAAGCAAATCCATCGGATGATATAGACAGTGGTCAAGGCTATGAAGAAAGCAAGGACGAGTCAGAGGGGTAGGAGGCTGTCCAGGTCGAGGAATCAGAATCCTTCTCTGAGCAGATGAGATGTATCCAGCCAGGCATATCCAGCTGTGGGGAGAGTACCCGGGGAGTGAGTTGGGTGCAATCCTCTGGAGGCAGGAGGGAGCTCAGCCATGGAGGAATGAGAAGGCCAAAGACACTGAGGGTGCGTTGGTTTGAAGGGAGAAGGTATAAAAACAGAAAATGAATTAACTGGGGAAACCAGGCAGCACTGAAAATCCACTCAAGTTCTGCGCTCAGGAAGTTAAGACTGGGGAGCCAGCTGGGTATCTTTATTCAGGCACATTCTGAGGCTTGGTGCTTGTAGAAAAGCAAAGATCCATCAGTCTGGGGGTTGCTAGGTGAATGCACCAGAGGGAGGGTGGGAGGCAGGAGCAAGGGTGCAAGATGAGGCCTGAAGGTACAGGGACTGGTGCACCTGACAAGGCTGAAGAATGGAGTGAGCTGGAAGTGAGGAGGTGGAGATCAGAGCCGGATGCCCACATTGGAAATATGGGCAAGTGCTTACCTTAGAAATGCCACTCTCGCAACTGGTTGTGAGCGTGGGTGGCTCAGGTGGGAGAACAGGTTGCTGGAACGAAGGAGGTTAAGGATCTGAGAGGTTGAACTACTATTTGAATCATCTACGCCAGTGATCCTCAAACTCAGCCACAGACTAGAATGATCTGGGGGCTGTGGAAAGCGTGTGCCCGCCTCTGACTCCCAAGGATTTGGACTCAGTTATTGGAGACAGGGGAAGGGATAAAAGTTGTCCCAGATAATTTTCAAGGGAAGCCATAGTCTGGAAAGAATGACCTAAGTGGGCAGCACAGCTACTGAGTAATGCCAGGAGCTTGGAGCAGAGCGGGTGAGCCAGCAGGGGTGCAAGCTTCCCGGGGGCGGGCTAGCACCCACAGGCTAGCAGCCACCAAGTGTGGCAGGGTTATGGGCATCTGTGGCTTGTGCTTCAAGGCTGTGGAGGGGCCGGACAGTTTAGGAGGACAGCACTCTAGGAGTGGCCACAAGGAGCGAAAAGGGCACCTACCCACCGACAGGTCCCTGATGAAGGGTGTCACCCATGGTCCCTGGAGTGAGCGAGCACCATTCAGCTAAAAGATGAGGGGAATATTCATAAAGAGGTTGCAGATATAGGGAAAGGGGGAGGGGGTCTGGAGAGTGATAGAGCTGTGGAGGGAAGGGCAGGGAGTCTTCAGGTATATCAGGTAAGGCATGATGTGATTAGTGCCACGCCCTCCAGGGCAAGGTGGGTGATCCATTCTGTGCGGCCGTGTGTCACTCAATGAGGAGGAGATGTTCTGAAAAATGCATTGAGGGAAGATTCTGCCATTGTCCGAACACTGCAGAGCACACTCACACAGGACCAGATGGTATAGGTCAACGCTCACTGCAATCGAGAGACACAGTGACCCTGAGATGTCCAAGACTGACGCCAGCATAGCACAACATACGGCTTCAAAGCGAACCTATTTTGTAAGCATAAGTACACTCTAAAATAACAACAAAAAGTATCACAACAACACGACCCAGTCATGCATTACCTGCATGAAGTATTGTGTGTTGCAGGAAATCGCAGGCTACGCTTCAGACAAACACAGCATAGTGCACTTAGCTAAACCACCGCTGCAGACATGTGAGCATCGAGTGCACTTGCTACAGTCACACTACAATGACTGTGAAGTCCCCACGGATGGGACTTTTATAGCTCCACTATAATCGTATGGGACCTGTGATAGTCACGGCCCACTGTAAAACAAAGCATCGTCACGAGGCACATGTTTATATTTTATTTACACTCGTAAGCAGTGAGTTAATTTCTGTGGCTACCATAACAAATCAGCACAAACTTAGTGGCTTAAAACTTTTAAGGACTGGGGCTGGAGCAGTGGTTACAGCGCTTGCCTGGCATGCGTGAGTATGTGGGTTCAAACCCCAGCACCATGTGCACAATGAAGTGTTGGAGCAACGAAAGCCACATGAAAAACTAAATATAAAATTGATTCCCTCTCTCTCTCTCTTTCTCTCTCTCTCACTGTCCCTCTCTCTTAAAAAAGAAAAAAAAACTCTTAAGGACTTCTTCTCCCACAGTTGTAGATGCCAGAAGCCCAAAGTCGGGTGTCAGCAGGGCCTCACTCACTCCAAAGGCTCTGGAGAAGAACCGCCCCCTCCCCAGCCTCTCCCTACCTTCTCCCAACAATCCTTGGCCTTCCTAGACTTACAGCCTCATCTCCGCAAATTCTGAATCCATCTTCCCATGGCCATCTTCCCTCTGCGAATGTTCAAATCTCTCATCAGGCATTGATTCGGGGCCCACACCAAGTCACTATGGCCTGGTCTTAGCTTGATCACATCTGCAAAGACCCTAGGTCCCAATAAGGTCACATACACAGGAACCAAGCGCTAGGGTTCAACAAACATTTTAGGAGCTGCAATTCTACCCCCAACAGGCAGATTATGGAAGTCTGTGACAGCAGGTATGATACCGGTACAGGTATCCTGGGCCACTATTAAATCTGAGAACCTGTCACCAAATCCAGAAGAGGGTAGCAGAGGGCCTGCTTTATAGACTGCAGCGTCCCAGCAGAGCAAACGGCACCCCAGGGCTCAGTGGACCCTCCTCAAACCTGCCTGAGGGAAGGAGCAAAGTAGACTCAGGGAAAACCCATCCTCACCGTGGGTAAACAGTTCAAACCAACTTGCTCTTCAGGGCAGGGCAGGCAGTGTCTTCAGACAGCACAAATCTGAGAAGCCACAGACTGACAAGATCAGCAAAGCCTGAAAGATCTCCAGCTATCGCACCCTCAGCAGAAAGCAGTCAAACTGGAGAGGGAAAGGCAGAGGAGCCGGCCTGCGCTGTGCTGCAAATCCCAACGCAGTTAAACAGGTAAGGTACTCCACCAATTAGCAAGAACTGAGTGCCTATTGTTGCAACGTTGACACGAGAAAAACAAGACAGCAGCGTTCTGCCAAACCCCAATCCAGCAGATGCGGATGTGAAAAAATTAGAGCTAGCCATTAAAAACAGAGTATAGCTATTAAACTGTATAATGTAGACTCCATATGATGGAAATCAAAAATGAGGAGAAATGATTATTCCAAGATTACCCTAAGTGGGCTTTCCAGAATCTGATAAGTATTTCTTTGGGGCCTTTTCAGTGTGTTCCAGTCACTAGGCCAGCTGGATCCTAATCCCTCAGCCTCATTCCATGTGGGTCCTAGCATCCCTGTTTTAAAGATGAAGACCCCAAGGTTCAAGGACATGAAAAGTGACTCACCCAAAGTCAAATAGCTGGTAGGTCAGAACCCAAGTCCTTTAGCCCTAAGTCCCAGGCTTTTTTTTTTTTTTTTAATGGCACACAGAAGGGCACATAGGGCGTTGGAAAGGTAAGGAAAAACAAAGATAGCATTTCATGTACGGGAACTAGGATTAATATTTTATTATTACATTTAGCTCATCGGCTCCTGAGAGCCGGCCTCAGTCCCCCGATGAGAGGCTGCTGTCAGTCTCTTAAAATATCATCTCTTAAACTATCTGGGTCAGTGAGAAGAGGATCACAAGGTCTCCTTGAAGTTATTTTAAACCTTCTAAAAAATAACCTTTAAAGCAGAGGATAAAAATTAAATAATAAATCAGAAATGCCATAAGCTGAAAAGGAGACCATTAAATAGGAGGCACTAGGTTATTGACCCCGACATGGAAGCTGCCAGGCAGGGTCCTGGGGGGTCACAGAGGCTCCTGACTCCATCAGAACCAAGGAGGAGGCCTCAGGAAGCACCAGGAAGCACACCTGAGATGGGGGACAGGGGGTCACAGAGGCTCCTGACTCCATCAGAACTGAGGAGGAGGCCTGGAGTCTACACCGGGAAGCACACCTGAGATGGGGGGCGGGGTCCAGGACCACTTCCCACACCTGCCTTCAGAGAGGTGCTACCTTGATTCTTCCTTCAAGGAAAGCTGGAAGGAGCTTCAGCAGGCCCGACCCAGGTCCTGCCGTGGACCTGTGCAATCTTCAGGGCACAGGGAAAGGAAGGGGAATCTTTGAAGCAATCGCCCTACATTACATAAAAGTGGCATGCACTGACACGTGAAAGCTGCGTTTCTTGAAAAAAAGAAATATATTCTGGGTGGTGCTTTGAGTTTTTTAGGACCAATCAGCAGTAATGCAAACTGCCTACACAGCTTTCAAAATCAACACCAAAATCCCAGGAATGAAGAAGAAACTCTGGCACTAATAAGCCTCCCAGGACCTCGAAGTGATGGGTCCCCAAAAAACATCTTGTCAAAGCCAGCACAAGAGAAGGGGAGGTTTCCCTCAGGTCTGAGGCAAGACAGGCGCTGGGCTCCAAGCAGGGGAAACAGGATCAGACGTAGATCCTGGGTGTCAGGAGCTGACTGCCTGGAGGCATTACTAACCCGGGGCAGGGGTGGTGTTCACTAAGTGGCTGTTGAACATCCTAAGGATAACACTAACACGCACAAGGGATCAAGACAACTGTGCACATCTGTAGCTAAGGGCTGAACTGTGTGCTAAGAACTCTGAGAGAGCAAGAGCCACATGAGCTGCTTTTCACAGGGGAAATGAGCCTCCACTGGGCCCTAAGTAGATACAACTGGTACAGAAAAGGGGTGACCTGGTGCAGAGACGGAGAGATCTGTTCCTCAGTGCTATGGGCACGTCACTGACACAGTGACGAGCAGAGCACATTCTGACCCCCCGATGTCCCTGAGCTTGTCATTTAGGAGTCTCCTCAAAGTAGAAGGCAATTCACAAAAAAAGCCACCACTTAAGAGTCTACGACATGCCAGGCACTGTGCTAAATCCTCCACAAATATCTCATTTGATCTTCATTGCAACTTAGTGGAAAGGGGGATAATATTATTAGCCCCCCTGTGGATTGGAAACTGAGGGCATGCAGCTAATTAGTGGTGAGACCAAAATTCAACCCCAGGGTTGCCTGGCACACGGGCCATGTGGGAATAAGGGTGGGCAAGGTTGTATGATGCAGTCTAAAGCCCGGTGCAATGGCTCATACGTGCCATGGAGGACTAGGACGGTTCTGTCTTCCTGCTGTTGCTGTACTCCACTGCGAGAGTCAGATTCCCAAGAGATGCACATGGAGTTCAGAGGTCCTCTCCCCCAGATCTCCACCAGCTTTCCCACCTTAGTCTACTGCAATGGCCATCCTGAAAGGAAAGCTCATGGCCTTATTTTTCTCTCTCCCCTAAACCTGAAACTTATGAGAAGCCATAAGAAACCATGGTTTTTCTCATCTGGCCCTGGTACTGGCCTTTTTAGAGTTCCTAGGAACTAAAAGAACATGCAAAGTCACCTAGGGACCAAGACACCCCCATTTTTAAGTGGCATCTTACCACCTGTGTTAGTCTGCTTTGTTACTGTCATCGAAGTACCTGATAAGGACAACCTACAGGAGGAAATGTTTATTTTGGCTCACAGTTTCAGAAATTTAGTCCATGGTCGGCTGACTCCATTACTATGGGCCCAGGGTAAGGCAAAAATATCAAGGCAGAACGGTAACATGGAGGATGGGGGCTCAACTCATGACTGCCAGGAAGCAGAGAGGGGAAGGGATCACAGGGAAGATGCACCCTTCCAGGGCACACTCCCAGTGACCCACCTCCTCCAGCCATGCCCCACCTGCCTACAGTTACCACTCACTAGTCCATCAAACTAGGATAGACTGATGACATTATATCTCTTATAATCTAATCATTTTACCTCTGAATATTCCTGCATCGCACAGGAGTTTGGGGGGACACCTCATGACCAAACCATAATATTTCACCTCTGACCCCCAAAAGTTCATGTCCCTCTCACAATGTAAAATGCATTTAGTGTGGAGCTTAAGTGGTGACTCAGCAGTTATGGTGCTTGCTGGTATTGTACGTGGGTTCGAACCCCTGCACCACATATAAAATAAAGTGTCAGAGCAATGAAAGCCACATGAAAAACTAAATAAAATTGATTCTCCCTTTCTCGCTCACTGTTCCTCTTTCTAAAAAAAAAAAAAAATGCATAGTCCAAGAGTCCACATAATCTTAATAGTTCTATCATTGCCCAAAAGTCCAAGTCCAAAGTCTCCTCTGAGACTCAAAGCAAACTCTCAGACTATGAGCCCCTGAAAAAATCAAAAGCAAAGCTAACCACAGTGGCTCATGCCTGTAATCCAGATCTCAGGAGGCAGGTGGATCTCAAGTCTCTGTAACTTAGTGAGATCCTGTCTCAAAATTTAAAAAAATAAAAATAAAAAGGGTTGGGGATGTAGCTCAGAGATAGAGCACTGCTGGGTTCAATGAATCCTCTGTATCAAAAACAATGCAAAAGCAAATTATATATCCAATATACGATGGCACAGAGTAAATATTTCCATTCCAAAATGTAGGAACAGGGGCATAGAAAGAAGAGATGGGACCAAGACAAGACTAAAACCCAGAGAGGCAAACATTTCCCACCCTCCATATCTGGCACATGGAACATGGTGGCAAGACGTGATCTCCAAAGGGCTTGGGCAGCCCTGCTCCCTTGGCCTCCCTGGTTGCAATTCAGATGGTCTTTTAGGCTGGCTTTGTCCACAGCCTGCTTTCTGTGGAAGACATTTCACATGGCTGGCATCTCTTAATCTTGCAAGTATCCACTGAATCTTAGGCTTCCTTCCCACAGCTTCACACATTGCCCGCTCAGGAGAGGTCTGCCACACCTTGCCTGGCCTTCCAGGTCTTCCTCCGAAATCTCAGCGAATGCTTTCATGACAGCTTAACTGCATGCCTGAAGAATCGGCACCACACAGATGATGCCAAAGTCTGCCACCAGCTCAAGCACTACCCAACCACCCTTGGGTCACAGCTGCAGTGGCCTCTGAGTACCTCGGCACCTAAGCTTGGTGAAACAACTTCTTAGGTCCCCCTATGCAAGGACAGTGCCCTATAGTCTCTTCCAAAATGAATTTTTACTTCTATACTCTTGAGCATGTGATGGGTGTAATCTCACTGGTTCCCGAGAGGCCCTCAAAGCACCTTTCATGTTGTCTCTGTGCAAAGTACTTAGCATCCCTTTAGTGGCTGTGATCTTTTCAACAACCACAACTTCCTTGGTCCCAGTTTTACATGCACTTTTTGGGCCAAACTAAAGCTTTTTTAAATCCTCCTTTTCTGCTCACTCCTCCAAATTCTCAAGGCAATCTTGGTTAAATGCTGCCAACAATATCCATGCCACTGACTGAATGCTGGGCCACCTTAAAATTTCCTCCACCAGGTTAATTACAGTTGGTCCTCCATCAGGTTAGGACCAACTGTGACCAAAATACCTGACAAGAACAACACTGAGGAGTAAATATTTATTTTGGCTCACAGCTTCAGAGATTAGGTCCATGGTCACTCAACTTCATTGCTCTAGGTCCAAAGTGAGGCAAAACATCTTGGCATAAGTGCACCACTGAGGACTGGAGTGGTGATTCAGTGTTTACAGCACTTACCTGGCAAGCACCACAGACACCACAACACCACATTAAGTGTTGGAGAAACAAAGACCAGATGAAAATAAAATTGATTCTCTCTCTCTCCCTCTTTAAAAAAGAAAAAATAAGTGCACCACAGTGGAAAACAGCTCTCCTCATGGTGACCAAGAGAGCGGTAGGAAGGGGCCACAGGGAAGATGCACCCACCCAAGGCATACCCCCACTGATTCCCCTTCTCCAACAACACCCTACCTACAGTTGCTATCCAGTTAGTCCACCAAATAAGGACGGACAATTAGGTCATAACTCTCATGATCTTATCATTGCCACGCTGACTATTCTGACATTAGCCTTTGGAATACCTAATATCCAAAGCATACCACCACCATGATATCCAAAGATGAGAGATGCTTGTAAAGTTCTACCACCAGCTCTGCCCAGAGAGAGAAAGGTGCTAAGAGAAGAGGTGTCTGCACTATCTACTTCCCTAGAGGTTCAGGGGTTGCCAGGTACCCTCTTGTCCTCTTTCATTTCCAAGTTCATAGATACAATTCCTACGGAGGTCAGGGTCAAGAGGCACAAAGTAAATACCCACCCATCCAGAAGGCACAGACCTGGAAATGCTACCCCCGAAGGGGAAATTCTGGTGTTCCTAAGAATAATATCCATTTATCAATGATAAAGCACTTCCAGAAACATCACTTCATTTGAATCTCTCACAATAGCTAGGCAGGTTTTAATGTGATTGCCCCCTCCTTTTTTAACAGATGAGTGGCCTGAGGTACTTAGAAGTGACTCTCTAGAGTCACAGAGGTAATTTTTGGAGGCAGGCCCTCTGAGCCCAAATTCTCTGCCCCCAGCATGTCTGCACAGGAATGCTGACTTACGCAAGGATGCCAGAGAGACAGGAAAGCTTCATGGTTCTTCCCTGTAATGTCATCCTGCAACACTAGGGAAATTCAGCCAAATGGTATTAGTTTCACTTTATTTTCTGCAACAAATTTATTCTACAACACTGCAAATCTTTCTCTTACATTATTTGATTTTGGTAACAGCAAACTTTGAGAGTAGTTAAGTTCTACATGTTTACTATTCCTGTGTGAAAAGTGCTATTTTTACTTTACCCTGAAACTATTTCTTTGGCATGATAAAGTTGTTTCTAGTTCTTATGCTCTGGGATTTAATAAGTTCACGTTTTTATCCTATTTTATAATTTTCAATCATATTCCTCTTTCAGCCTGTGTCTTTACAGAATGAAGGGCCCTAATTCTTTTATCATCCCTCAAAAAAAAAATCCTCTTGATCAAATGAGGTGCCCTTCTATAGACTTTGTCTGGCTCTGCATGTCTTTGAAGTACATCAGATCATCAGGCCCCCATCACTTTGTCTGTTATTCTGTATAAAAGAGCACACTGACCTCAGCTAAAATATAAAAATATTCTAGAGACATTTTTAAAAATCAAACAATTCTTTTGCTCCTGTCAACCCAGTATATCCTGAAAAAAATATGTTTTTGCTTCAACGTGGAAATGAATTTAAACACACTGGTACAAGGTAACCTTGCTGTCATAGTTCAGACCTGAAATGTTCCCAAAAGCTCATGTGTTGAAGGTGCGGTCCCCAGCGCAGCAGGGTTCAGAGGTGGGGCCTCTGGAAGATGATTGGATCATGAGGGTTCTGATCACACTGGTGGATTAATCCATTGATGGATTCATAATTTAGGAGATGGAGGAAATTCAGGATGGGGCCTAGTGGGAGGAAGTAGGTCCTTGGGGGCATGCCCTTGAGTGTTACATTTCATCCCCTGCCACTTCTCTCATTCTCTCCTCCATTCTCTCTCTCTGAAACTGTGAGAAGATATAAACATTGTTGTCAGCAATGACCTGCATACCTGTGGAGAAAGAATGATGCAGACACAGAGTACAGATTCAAAGCAAGGGGGTCAGAGGGCTGCACCAGAAGTAGAGCTCAAGCTTCTTTCTCCACTTGCTTTTATGGAGGGTCACAAATGGGAAGGTTACTAGCAGTTAAAGATAAGGAGGAACATCTTGTGACTTCCAAGCTAAGGTAGTGACCTTGAAGGCTTGTGCGTAAAGCAGGGTACTCAAGTAGTCATTTCAGCCCCCAGGCAAGGACATCCACCTTGATAGGACTAGCTGCTTTCAGTAAGTCAAAGTCTGGTCAGGGCATTCCCTGACCCTTGGACTTTGCCAAGGCACATGTTAACTTGCTGTTGGCATACATATCCTCCACATATTTTTTTCCTTTTCAGTTGATTTCTTTCAGGTATTTTGCCATAGCAATAGAAAAATGACTAACACATTTATAATCCTTTATGAAAATGGCAATTTGCCAGCAGCTTGGAAGGCTGAGGCACAAGAATTACAAGTTCAAAGCCAGAGTCAGCAACTTAGTGAGACTCTGTCACCAAATAAATAAATAAAAGTGTGGGGTTAAGCATACCTGGGTTCAATCCCCACTACAAAAAATAAAAAATAAAAAAGAAGAAGATGATAAAGAGGAAGAGGAAGGAAGGAAGGAAGGGAGGAAGGAAGGAAGGAAGGAAATGGGCCCAGAGTCACCAAGCAAGATGCATGGGCCCAGGCTTCTGGTCCCAGGCTGACAAACACCCAGGAAACCCCAAGGATCCCCACCCAGAGCCGCCCAGCTAGCTATGTTAACCCATGCTTCTGGTCCTGTTCTAGCAAACACTCAACACCCTGAGTTCCCCCACCCAGAGCTCCCCCATGCATACCTGCCAGGTACAGAAATATTGGGCCCATGCAGGCAGGCCCATTCCAGCCCAACCTATGCCACCAAGGATCCCAGGACCCAGAGCAACTCACAGGCAGGCCTGTTCCACCCCATGCCACAACATCGGAACACTTGGAGGCACCTCCACCACTGCACTTCAACAACTCACTGGGCTGCCCTGCAACCCCGCAGGTTCCAGATCCGTGGCCTGAAGCCCAGATCCAAAAGGTGCAACAAAATGAGGCTCTAGGCAGAAGCAGCTTTCACGGAGAAGGTGGTCATCAGAGGAGTGGCATCTCACATGGTCCTTGGAACTGCAAGGAGAAGCACCCAGAAACCTGCCATGCTTCTCCACAGGAAACCTCAATTCAAATATCTAGAGGAACTTTTCAAAAATGAGGAATCAAACTAAAAAAGGTTCACTTCAAACCCACTACTACCTACCATCAAGCCCGCAGATAGGGAAGGGTATGAAAACCTAGAACACATTATCAATCTGATTGAGATAGAAAAAGTTAGGCAGTCAGAGTAGATAGAATGTTTGAGTCGGTCGGGAGGAGACTGGTTTCTCTTTTGACATTCCT
>PVKS010000989.1:54668-159284 GCA_004027875.1 Aplodontia rufa
AAATGAAGAAAGATAGCATATATAAGAGACAAACTCAACCCCAGTATGAGCCCTTTGCTCCCTTCCCCACCTGAGGGAAGTCTGCCCTGTTCTCTCTCTTCTTAAATAAACTCTGTTTACTCTGCTTGCCTCGGTGTCCCTCGGTTTCATTCTTCGACTCCGAGAGGACACGAACCCGACATCCACATCACCGGCATCATGATTACTAAAGGAACAATGAATTCTTTTAGTTCATTTAATGAAGGAACTGAGAAAGTTCAAGAGATGAAAAACTCTATTACCAAAGAAAGAGACATGCTGAAAAAGGAAGCTACGGAGCTAAAATCTTCAGTCTATCGCATCTGAGGAACAATGGAGTAATTTAATAATAGACTAACTTCTATAGAAAACAGAACCTCAGCTCATGAAGAAAGAATTTCCAACAATGAGGATAGGCTGAGGAAGCATGAGCACACAAATGACAAAACTGAAAAAGGACTCAGAACAGAGCAGAATTTTCAAAATATGTGGGATGGAATCAGAAGAAACAATATAAGAGTAATTGAGATACAAGAAGAAATCAAAGAACAAACAAATGGCATAAAGAAAATTTTCAATGAAATAGTTAAAGAAACATTTTCCTATACTAGAATAGAGTCAGATATCATCATCCAGGAAACATACAGAACACCCAATAGACCTAATCAAATAAGAAGCTCACTGAAACATATCATATTCAAAATGTATAACAGGTAAATCAAGGAAAGAATATTAAAAGCTGCAAGAGAGAAACACCAAATCCCATTCAGATGCAAACCAATAAAGATCACCTCTGACTTTCAGCTCAGACTCTAGAAGCAAGAAGATCCTAGAAGGAGATATTACAATGTCTGAATGACCACAACCTGCAGCCAAGAATACAATACCCAGCAAAACTCAAGCTTCAAATTCAAAGAGTAAATAAAAACAATTCAGGATATGACCAAACTTGCAGCATGCATGAACAGAAAACCACCATTACAAAGAATCTTGAAGACAAACTCTAGATAGAAGCAAACAATCCTCAAAACCCGAAAACAGGAAATTCAATAAAAGTATACACTATCAAAAGACAACCAAGACAGCACAAAACTAATAAAACATGATGGCTATGAACCACAACCACATAACTATCCTAACACTGAATATGAATGGTCTCAATGCAACAATCAAAAGACACAAAAAACAATCCAACAACATGCTGCTTACAGGAGACCCTTCTTGCAGCCAAAGATATCCACAGATTGAGGGTAAAGGATGGAAAAATATCTACAAGACTTGGGGCTGGAGCAGTGGCTCAGCAGTTACAGCACCAGCCTGGCATGTGTGAGGACCTAGGTTCAAATTCTTACACCACATACACAACTAAGTGTCATAAAAACAAGACCTAGATGAAAAAATAAACAAAAGCTGATTCTTTATCTTTCTCTCCCTTTATTCATTTCTCTCTTCAAAAAAAAAAAAATCTACCAGGCTTATGGCCCAAGAAAGCAGGCTGGTATTGCAATGCTTATACCTGACAAAGTAGATTTCAACCATAAACTAACCAGAAGAAATAAAAAAGGCCACTACACCCTAGTAAAGGGGACAATACAACAGGAGATATACCATAGTAAATATCTATGTTCCAAACATCAACAGTCCCAATTATATGGAAAAAACACTCCATGACATAAAATTACTTAAGGACCCCAGCACGATAATACTGGGAGACTTTAATACTCTTCTATGACAAATATACCATCAAAGCAAAAAAAAAAAAAAATACAGTCTAAACAACTCCATAAATCAAATGGACTTAACAGACTTGTATTGGATATTCCATCCCAAAATGGCAGAGTTTTACCTTCTCAGCAGTGCATGGATCCTTCTATAAAACAGACCATATTCTAGTTCATTCACAAAGGAAATCTCAGCAAATATAAGAAAGTAGATATTACCCTATATATATTATTACGATGCCATGACCCTAGCAATTAACAACAAAAATTATAACAGAAAGCACACATATATATATCAAGATTTAATAATACCCTGTTAAATGAAGAACTGATCCAACAAAAAGTGAGAACATAAACCAAGAAATTCCTGGAAGCAAATGAGAATGAAGACACAACATTCAAAGTATTTGGGACAGAATGAAAGCATTTTTAAGGACAAAATTTATAGCACTGAATGCCTACATTAAAAATTAGGAGACAAGCTAGAGCAGTGACTCAGCAGTTATGGCATTTGCCTGGCATGTGCAAGGAGACAAGTTCAAACCCCAGCACCACATACACAACAAAGTGTCAAAGCAATGAAAGCCACATGGAAAACTAAATAAAATTGATTCTTTCTCTCTCTCTCATACCATCCCTCTCTCTCTCTTAAAAAAATGTCAGGAGAGATCCCAAATAAATAAACTTATACTCAACCTCAAATCCCTAGAAAAGGAAGAACAATCTAATTCCAAAGCCAACACAAGAAATAATCAAGATCAGAGCTGAAATCAATGAAGTGGAGAACAACAACAATAAAAAGAATCAATGAAACAAACAGCATTAGCCAATCTCACTAAAAGAAGGAATTGAAGCATCAAAAGCATCAATGAAAAGGGAGCAATCATCACTGACCCCACAGATCTAAATTATCATCAGAGCATATTTTGAAAAACTTTACTCCTCTAAATTAGATAATCAAGAAGACATGGTCAAATTTCTAGACACATACAACATCCCCAGATTGACACAAGATGATATTGAAAGCTTAAGCCTAAACAGCACAATAGCAGGTGCTGAAAGCAATTAAAAGCCTTCCAAAGAAGAAAAACCCTATTCTCCACTGAGTTTTACCACCTATTATGAGGAGCTTACACCTCTCCTTACAATGAAAATTATCAAACATTGAAGAAAGAAATTGAAGAAGACCTGAGAAGATGGCAAAACATTCCACCTTCTTGGTTATGTAGAATTAATATAATTAAAATGGTCATTCTGCCAAAAGCTCTGTACAGACTCAATGCTATTCCTATCGAGACATCAATGTCATTCTTTACAGATAAAGAATGAGCAATTCCCTTGGGATTAGAGTGCTGGTTCAGCACTTGGAGTGCTTTCCTGGCATGTGCAAGGACCCAGGTCTGGGCCCCAGCACAATATACATAACTAAGTGTCAGAGAAACAAAGGCAAGATAAAAAATGAATAAAATTGATTCTCTCTTTCTCACTCTCATTCTCTCCCTCTCTCTTAAAAAAAAAAAGAAAGAAAGAGCAATTGTGTAATTCATTTGGAATAAGAAGAAACCCAGAATAGTCAAAACATTACTAAGCAGAAAGGATAACAGGTGGTTTTGCAATACCAGATTTAAAATTATACTATAGAGCTATAGTAACCAAAACAACACAGTATTGGTATCAAAATAGGCATGAAGACCAATGGAATAGAATACAAGACTCTGAAACAAACCCACAAATCTTTAAACATCTGATATTTGACAAAGGGGGTCAAATATATAACATGGAGGAGAGACAGCCTGTTCAACAAATGATGCTGGATAATCTGGACAGCCACTTCCAGGAAGTTGAAATTAGATTCTTATCTCTCACCTTGAACAAAATCAAATCTTAATGGATCAAAGAATTAGGAATTAAACCAGCTACCATACAACTGCCAGAAGAAAAGTTAGAAGCAACATTCCAGAATATTGGAGTAGGCAACAACTTTCTCAACAAGACTCCCAAAGCAAAAGAATTAAAGTCAAGAATAAATGAGTGGATACCATTCAATTAAAAAACTTTTGCTTGGCCAAGGAACTGGTCAACTTTCAAGAGAGAACTTACAGAATGGGAGATAATCATGGCCTGTGAGTCCTCCAACAGGAACAGGGGACTAATATCCAAAATTTACAAAGAACTCAAATTTAGTACCAAAAACACAAACAATCCAATTAACAAATGGACCAGAGAGCTAAACAGAAACTTCTCAACAGAGGAAATCAAGCAAACCAATGAATACATGAGAAAGTGTTCTAAATAGTAATCAGAGAAACATAAATCAAAATTACATTAAGATTTCACCTCACTCCAGTCCAATTGGCAAAGATGAAGAATATAAACAATAACAGATGCTGGAGGGGTTGTGAGGAGATAGGAACACTAGCACACTGAAGGTGGACTTGCAGATTGGTACAGCCACTCTGGAAAATAGTGTGGAGGCTCCTTAAAAAATTAGGGATGGTTCCACTGTATGACCTAGCTATCCCTCATCTGAGTGGTTTTCCAGAAGAGGTAGAATCAGGATATTACAGTGACACAGCAAAATCAATATTCATAACAGCTCAATTTACAATAGCTAAATTATGGAAACAACCCAGATGCCCGTCAGTGGTGAATGAATCCAAAAGCTGTGGTGTATGTATATATATATATATATATATATATATATATATATATATATATATATATATATATATACAAAGGAGTTCTACTCAGCTATTAGAAACAATGATTGTATGGTCTTTGAAGGTAAATGGATGGCAATGGAAGAAATTACGCTGAGAGAAATAAGTCAAATCCAGAGAGTCAAGGGTCAAATGTTTTCCCTCATTTGTGGAGTCTAGAGCAAAAACCCAGGCTTGGGTGAATGGTCAAGCTTATGTACTAGACTCACCAAAGTCAAAAACAACACATAATCTAGGGGAACCACAGATATGAAGGTGGAGGAATGGGGAGAGGTGAGGTGGGGGTGAGGAAGGACAGAGAGGGATCTAGGGAGACAATCAACAATGTAGCATACTCTATACCCCCACACACACACCAATAAGCCAAATAATTAATACTTATGCAATCATTTAATTCTGGAGAATGCACAATCTTATATATATGTGGACATTTAAATCTATTATAAGGGGAAGTATAGAAGAATCATGAATCTGGGATGTGCATGATGTGGGAGTGATTCTGGATTAGGACCAGGGCATATTATACTGCTACTACATATGCATTTAGGATTATACAACAACACAACTCCTCAATAAAATTTTATTTAGTTTTTCATGTGGCCTTTGTTGCTCCGAGATGTCATTGCGTATGTGGTGCTGAGATTCGAACTCACGTACTTGTGCATGCCAGGCAAGCACCGTAACTGCTGAGCCACCACTCCAGCCTCCCTCAACAAAATTTTTTAAAAAATAAGAAGTGAAATGCAATACGCAAAGTACTTTCATGCATATCATCTCATTCACCCCTCATGAATCATGTATGGTAGGAAAAAAATAGTATTGTATCTCACATGTGAAAAACTAAAAAGGTGAGTCTAGCCCAAGATCAAAGTACTGGAATTAGAGTGGAGTCCCTGGCCCCCAAGCAAGAAGACAGTACCTTAGCCACAGTGTGGTACCTCTTTCCTTTTAATCACTTGTCACTTACTTTAAATCTCATACTTCTCCCTAAGTCTCAGTGGTCCATAGCACTTCAGTTCTACTGAAAAGAAAGAGGTTCATGACTGGTTTAAACCCTCTTTCTCACTCCACACTCTCCACGGGTAATCTCAGCCACACCATAGACATCAACATCACCATTCAAATGACTCCCACATTTGAATTTCTAGGCCACACCTCTGTTCGGAGCATCAAATAGATAAATGACCTCTTGGATACCTCAAAACTTAATAATGTACAAAACTTAAATCTTCTGCCCCATGATTAGCTTCTCTGCTGCCAAAACCCAATTCTGTTTGGCTATTCATCCTCTCAAACATCCAGGAAGCTAAGAGTTATGTGGCCCTTTCCTTCTCTCCCCTCCTCCCGGCCCCATCTCCAAGCTAACACCAAGTCCCTCACTTTTTGCTTCCACATTTTTATTGGTGCACGATAGTTGTACATAATGGAGGGATTTGTTGTTACACATTCATGCATGCACACAATATAACAATAAAATTTGACCAATATCCCTCCCCAACACTTTCTTCTACCCCCTGGTCCCTTTCCTCTCCTTACCTCCCTCTGAATTTTATTTATTCAGAAATTTATTTGTTGAACAATCACACAATCTTTTAATGAAATAATATAACATATATATAGATTCTGAAGATTAGATTTACCCCCAGGAGTGCCCCCCCAATTACCTACCCTTATCCCTCTCCTCCCCTTCCCAAAACATCACTAAAAATATATTAGGTTGTATGACATTACACCTTATCTGGATATAAAACATGATAATAGACCTCTTTTCTCAATGGCCAGGGTCTAGCTCCAGCCTCCACAGATGAGTGAAGACATTCAACCCTTGGTTCTCTGGGTTAAGCTGATTTCACTCAGCATAATTTCTTCCATAGCCATCCATTTACCTTCAAAGGCTGCAATATCATTGTTTCTAATTGCTGTGTAAAACTCCATGGTGTATATGTACCACAGTTTTTGGATCCATTCATCCAGTGAGGGGCATCTGGGTTGTTTCCATAATTTAGCTATTGTAAATTGAGCTGCTATGAACATAGATATTGCTGTGTTGCTGTAATGTGCTGATTCTAAACCCCTGGAAAAATACCCAGGAAAGGAATAGCAGAATCATATGGTGGGCTCATCCCTAGTTTTTTGAGGATTCTCTACACTGCTTTCCAGAGGGGCTGTACCAGTCTGCAGTTCCACCAACAGTGTGCTAGTGTGCCTATCTCTCCACAACCCCTCCAGCATCTATTATTATTTTCTTCATTTTTACCATTCTGACTGGAGTGATACCTTAATGTAGTTTTCATTTGCATTTCTCTGATTACTAGTGATTTTTTTATTTTTTTAACTTTTCCCATTTTTATTGATTGCTTGGGAACTATATAGGATCTGGGAGGTGCAAAATAGACTTTTTTACTCCTCCCTTTTCCCTCCCCTTCTCCCTTTCCTATACTGGACTTCAACTTATCTATTAATTTGTATTTGAATGGTTCTTTATGTCATCTTATCCTTCCCTCCCCATTTTCTTTCTTTACTCTTAACTTTCACATGAGAAAAAATATTCAACCTTTGAGTTTTCATGTTTGTCTAATTTGACTTAGGGTGATTTTCTCCATTTCCATCCATTTATCAGCAAATGCCACAATTTCATTCTTTTTAATAGCTGAGCAGAACTCCATAGGGTGTGTATATATGACAGTTTCTTACTCCATTCATCTAATGATGGGTGACTGTGTCGATTCCATGATTTAGCTATTGTGAATTGTGCTGCTATAAACATTGACGTGGCTGTGCCACTGTAGTATGCCAATGTTAGGTCTTTTGGGAAAATACCCAAGATGGGGTAGTTGATTCATATGGTGGTTCCATCCTTATTTTCTTGAAGAATTTCCATTCTACTTTCCAGAGTGGTTGTACTGTCTACAGCCCCAGCAGCAATGTAGCAATGTCCCCTTCTCCCCACAACCTCGCCAGCACTTGTTGTTGTTTGTTTTCTTGATCTTTGTCATTCTGCCTGGTGTGAGATGAAATCTTTTTTTTTTTTTAAGAGAGAGAGGGGCAGTGAGAGAGAATCAGTTTTATTTAGTTTTTCATGTGATTTTTGTTGCTCCAACACTTCGTTGTACATGTGGTGCTGGGGTTTGAACCCATGTCCTCACATGTACCATGCAAGCACTGTAACCACTGAGCCACTACTCCAGCCCCTGCGATGAAATCTTAATGTAGTTTTAATTTGCATTTCTCTGGTTGCTAGAGATATGGAACATTTTGTTCATATATTTACTGGCCTTTTATATTTCTTCTGTTGAGACATTCTGTTTAGTTTTTTTGCCCATTTATTGATTGGTTGTTTTGTGTGAGTGTGTGTGTGTTAAGTTTGTTGAGTTCTTCGTACCTTCTGGATATTAGTCTCAAGTCCCTTCACTTCTTCTTTTTTTTTTTTTGAGAGAGAGACAGTGAGAGAGAGAGAGAGAGAAAGATAATCAATTTCATTTAGTTTCTCATGTGGCCCTCTTTGCTCGGACACTTTGTTGTATATGTGGTGCTGGGGTTTGAACTTGCATACTTGAGCATGCCAGGTAAACACCGTAACCACTGAGCCACTACTCCAGCCCCATGTCCCTTCACTTTTATCTCTTGCATAGCTCTCCTTTCTATCCACTTGTCTTCCTCCCCATCACTACCATCATAATCCAAACTATGAAGATCTCTCATAGGACTTAACAGGACTCCTCATTTCTGCTCCTCTCTGATCCCTTCTTCCCACTATTGATGAAGGATTCATCAATGGACCAGAGCTAATCCCCCAGTTATGCCTTTGCCTTACCTGGCCCTAGTTCAGCATGGCTTTGTGTGTTTGATTAACATCAGTCTCCCCCACTAGATTTATAGCTTCTGCTCACTGTGCATCCCTGTGCTGTGAGGGTGTAGTGTATGTGATAAGGCTATGATTACATACACTACACATCCTCACTATGGAATATCAAGGGGTTGCTAAAAAGACTGAAATCACTCTATATATCGACTAATATCAACAAAGCCCATGATACGTTATTGACTTAAAGCAGCACATTAGGGCCAGAGATATAACTCAGGGGTGGAAAGTATGCTTAAACAAAAAACGCAGTGCATTACAGAACAGCATGCATCCTATTTTAAAACTACATATACAGGGCTGGATTGGTGGCTCGGCGGTTACAGCGCTTGCCTGGCATGCGTGAGGACGCTGGTTCAAACCCCAGCACCACATATGGAATGAAGTCTCAGAGCAACGAAAGCCATGAAAAACTAAATAAAATTGATTCTTTCTCTCTCTCTCACCATCCCTCTTTCTTTTAAAAAAAAAACTACATATACACACATATATTTTGACTTTGAAAAGCACCTCTATGTGTAAGTATGGGTATGTTTCAAAAGGTTTGCAAAACTAACATCAAACTGCTTAATGTTAGTATGGAAGTATAAAAGGAGTGGAGAAAAACAGGATCACAATTTCCACTCAAGCTTCTGGGTGGCTTGACTTCCTTCAATGACCATGTGATGGTATTGCAATTACTTTTAAAACAATGACACCATTTGAAAAAGCTCAGAAAACTGACCATTTCTAAGTACAGTAAAACAAAAAAAAAGGAAAGTGGGGGGGACCACTTTTTTATATTCCTCAACAAAAATAAAGTTCCAGAAACTGGCATGTAGCCAATTTGGATCTTCAATTTAGCAATCAGCTTTGGTGATGAAGAGCAGGGCTGGAAATGCCAGGGTTTATTTAGTTAGGGCTTCACTTCGGGTGACTTTTATTTAAAAAAAAAAAAACTGATTTTGAAAAATCACTCTCTCTGGTTCCTTTTTATAATATTAGAAGGAAAAACAAGAGAAAGAAAGAACAGCATAGATTTTTTTGTTCAGTGCAGGTGAGTGTATGAAGGCATCTCTAGTTCCCTTTGCTTGACGAGTATCAAAGTTTCCACTGTCTTTACCATAGCGCAAGATAGCTTTTTAACTCAGGGATTACACAGGAAGGAGCAGGTGGAACACGCTGGTAAGGTGTGGACAGGATCCTTCCGTGGCTGAGCGCAGAAAACCTCGAATTGGCTGTTGAGAGAACCGTGTGCAGGAGGACAGGCCCACGGTTACTGAAAAGGGAAGGGCAGGTGTGTGGGTGACATCGCAGCAGCCAGCCCACCAGACACACTGGGAAGACTGTGAATTGAGAATAAATACTGTCACTTGGAGCCGCATTGATTCCTTTTTCAGACTGATGGCTCAGATGGTAAAGCCACCAAACAATGACTAAAATATGAGTCAAAAGCTTTCAAATCAAATCATTCTAATAAAGCAGGAAGACAGGCCGCCGAGAGCGAGTCATTAGGGGTTCTCACCAGTACTCGTTAAACCTGAAGAAATTCACTCTCCTTAATGACTGCCTCTTTGGATCAATGTCATTTTGACATCCATGAGCTGGGGACCTTCGATCTTCACTGCTGGTGACACCTAGGGATCAGCTGTGCGCAGTCATAAAGGTGGTCCCTGCCAGGCTCTGGCATTCTCCCCAGTCCTTTGTCTTCCTCTCTCCTAGGATCCATCCCACAAGGCTTCATGGATGCGAGAGGACGTTCTAAAATTACCCTCCAAGTGGAGCTTTTTGAGAGTTTTAAAAACCAACTGTCATCTAAATGTAAAAATAGCTTCCATGAAGATGCAGTGGGGCTGGGAGAAGGGCGCTGAGGGCTCCTATCTCTAAAGGAGCCCAAGAATTGGGCTCCCAGGAGGCTGGGACACGCCAGCTGAGACCCTCCTGGAAGCACCACGTGGACCAAGACAGACACAGAGACACGTGCAGGTTTCCCTGCCATCTTCACCACCTATTTCTCCCACTGTCTAGGTTTCAAATTCTTTCCCCAAATGTTCATCCTTATTTTGCAATTCTGTTCTTTAAAAAAAAAATCTTTTGGCAAAGAGATTCAGAGAAGATAGGTGTTTTTAAATGGTTTATGGTACTTACCACTCTCCCTTGGAGAGGACCTCATCAAGAGGTCCCACATTCCTGATGTATCAGATGCCCACTACTACCTGGCCCCACTCCCTCCCTGCCGATTGTCACTCCAGCAGGAGGAGGAATAGAGGAGCTCTCTCCACTTACGATGGGCTGTCTCCACAAACCCATCACTGGCTGAAAAGATCCTTAAGTCAAAAATGTGTTTAAGATACCTAACCTACCGAACATCAACCCAGCACAGTGTGTGCGTGGCACCCGCGGGTTCAAGTGGAGCTGGAGTGGGGGGTGGGCTACCACCGCCCAGGGTCACTAGTCAGTACTGCACCGCACCTTGAGATAGGGAAAAGTGAAAAAGTCAAAATTCAAAGTAAGGTTTCTATTAAATGAATCTCGCTTTCACACCATCATGAAGAGGAAAAAATCCTAAGTCCAACCATCCAGGGCCATCTGAGCACCCAGCAGGACAGGACCCTCTTACGCAGGACGGGACGTGGACGGGGACCACAGCTCCTTCCATCTGGACTCAGCATGCAGCACGCACTCTGCTCTTTCCTGAATCGAGTCACTTAGAAGTGAGGACAACATGTTCTCTTATTCAAACTTTTTATTATGGGAAAACATACATAACATAAAAATAACCATTTAACCCTTGTTTTCATTTCAATCATTTTTAAGGGTATATTTTGGTGGCACTAAGTACATTCCCACCATAGTGGACCTCCAAAACCTCTTCCTCTTCCCAAACCAAAACTCTATATCTGTTCAATAACTAATTTCCCATGTCCCCCCCCCCCCCCGGCAACCATCATTCTGCTTTCTGTTTCTACAAATCTGACTCTTTTAGGTTCATCTAAATGGGATCACAAAGTATTAGTCTTTTTGTATATGATTTATTCTCATAGAATGTCCTCAAGGTTCATCCATGCTGCAGCAGGTATCAAAGTTTTATTCCTTTTTAAGGCCGAGTAATATTCCATAGTATGTACATACCATATTTTATTTATCCATTCATCAACTGATGGACACTTGGATTGTCTCCAGGGCAACATATTTTTAATTTAAGGTTCCCAGGTAATTCAAATTCAATCCAATTTATTGTGTGTTTACCAAGGTTCACTCGCTATGATAGGCAGTGTGGGAAGACACAAGGTCAATCAGACATGATACTTGCTCTCAAGGATTACAATATAGTGGGAAAGAAGGAAAGAAAGAAATGAAAATAATCTGCATTTGCTAATCATTTCCTTCTGCTGGGTGCATTACCCAATCACTGCATGTACTGCTCACAACAGCTCTGGGAGGTAGGTATTATAACAGCTGCTTCACAGGGAGAAAAATCAATGTGCAGAGCCCTTAAGAAACTCCACAGCTGTGAGTTTGGGATTCAAATCCACATCTTGGATTCAGGAGCCTGTGTTCATTCCATTACACTGGCTGCTCCCTATGACACAAGTTTGGATGTAAAAAATCCTGTGGGAGAAGCTACAGGAAGGCAGAAGAAGAGAAGAGGCGAGAGGCACAGGGGGCCTGTGATTGACAGAAATGAAGGAGGTAGGGGCGTCACCAGGGACTGGTGGAACTGTGGACCATCTACAGAGAGGCAAGCAGGGCCGATGTAAGCTCAAGGAGTCTGAACTCCACCAAGGAAGCAGTGGTGAGCCCCTGCAGGTCTGCTGAGACAAGATGGAGCTGCGCATCAGGAGGACACCACCCCAATGATGCATAACAAAGATGGAGGCACGGGGTCGTCTGAGGGTGGGAAGGCCAGTTAGAAGACTGTTGGTAATAGCAGCTCAAACACAATTCACCAGAATGGAAAGGATGGGAGGTGACAGTGGCCTCAGAGGCGGGAAGGACAGACTTAGCAGTGAATGCATGTGCTAAACGGTGACCACAACCCCTGCTGGGCCTGGGACACAGTTTCCTGGTGTAATCACTAATAGCATCCTTCCACTCTAAAAAAGTCCAAGATTGGACAATAACCTCCACTAATTAAGAGCAATTAAAAAAAACAACAGAACCAAAGATGGCTTACGATTTTAAGTAAGGAAGGTGGGAACACTTTCAGAAACAGGAGGGAAACCAGGTTTTAGGGAAAGATGGTGAGTTTGGATTTGGACACGCAGAGCTTGCTACTGAGATAAGGATTTATTTAACAGAGAGAAGCACCTTGCCCGTGGATTTGCGCTGTATGACGTGAAGGAAGGCATCATTTACCTAAAAATAAAATGAAACAAAATGTGGTCAGACTCGCACACGTGAATATTTCAGCAACCGTCTCTCAGTGGGTGAGTTATGAAATAGCTGTGTCTCCAGTGAACTATACAGAACTACTCGACGCTCACTGCATGACCGCCACACATGCAAAGGACAATGAGGACACCTGAGAGTAACCTGCCTGTGCTGCTTCTCCGTTTTCAATGCTCTCAGATAAGTGTTGGCAGGTAAAACGCCCACAGGCCAGGCCCCACTCCTCTGTAACAGCTCCATGCCAGCTGTCCCACTTCAAGTGTCCCAGCTTTTGAAAGAATGGAGCTTCTGGCAGAAGAATCAATACTGGTAACCTTTTGTGATTTTTTTTAATCTTTTATTAAAATTGTCCTATTTCTTGTGTAACTGGGATTATAATTGACTGCAAATTTCTTTTATAAAAAAAATGCAAGGTTATAAAACAAATTAAAAAGCAGCTACAGTGATCAGGACAGTGTGATATTGGAGAAAAAATGGAAAAACAGATCAATGGAACTGAAGAAAGATCCCTAAAATAGGCCTGCACAAATACAGTCGACTGAGCTTTGACAGAGGAGTAAACGCAACTCAGTGGAGAAAACAGTCTTTCTGAAATACAGCAATGGAAAAACTGGATACCCACATGCAAAAAAAAAAAAAAATTGAATCTAGATACGATCCTTACACCCCTCCTGAACACTACCTTGAAATGCATCAGGGACCTAAATGCAAAATGCAAAACCATAAAATTCCCAGAAAAAATCTAGGTCACCTTGGGCTCAGCAATGAGGTTTTGGATAAAGCACCAAAAACTCAATTTATGGGGGAGAAGTTTTGGTAAGTTGGCTTCGTTAAAGTTGACACTGTTAAAAGAATGAAAAGACAAGGCAGGGCCTGGGAGAAAAATTTTGCAAAACACATATCTGACAAAGGATTTATACCTAATACATGCAGAGAATTCTTATTCTTGTTTAATAAGAAATCAACCCAATTAAAAGCAGGTAAAAGAGGGGCTGGAGCAGTGGCTCAGCAGTTATGGGTGCTTGCCTGGCATGCAAGTTCGAACCCCAGCACTATGTTCACAATGAAGTGTTAGACCAACAAAAGTCACATAAAAACTAAATAAACAATTGATTCATTCTCTTTCTCTCTCTCTCTCTCTTAAAAAAAACAGGTAAAAGATCTGAATACACACCTCACCAAAGAAGATATTCGGATGGAAAATAAGCATATAAAAAGATGCTTAATGCAATATATCACTAGGGAATACAAAATTAAAACAATGAGATACCACTACTCACCCATTAGAATGGCTAAGAGTCAAAACACAAACACCAACCGGAAGCAAGTATGTAGGGCAAAAGCATCTCCTCAGTGCTACTGGGCGTACAAGATGGTCCACCCGCTGAGGAAGACTTCCTACAAAACTAGACATACCCTTCACCATTCAACCCAGCAATCCCAATCCTAGGTGCTGAAAACTTAGGCCACACAAAAGCGTGCACATGAATGTCACAGCAACTTACAACTGCCAAAACTTGGGAGGGACAAAATGTCCTTCAACAGGTGGATGGGTAAACAAACCGGCACACCTATTCAACGGACATTCATTCAACGACAAGAAGAAACGAACCATCAAAATGCAAAATGACAAGGAAGAGCCTCGAATGCATACTGCTAAATGAAAGCTGACAATCTGAACAGGGTACATATCACACGATTCCAACCCCACAACGTTCAGGAGAAGGCAAAACTGTAGAGACACTAAAAAAGATCAGTGATGGACAGAGACCCAGGACGTGGGGGTAAGGATGAACACATGCAGCCTAAGGGATCTTCCGGTGCAGTGAAGCCATTCTGTATGATATGTAACAGTGGATTCAGGAAATGACACATTTGGCAAAACTCACAGAATTCAAATGCAAACTTTGGCCTTTAATTAATACCTTTAATGTATCAATGCTGATTCATCAATTCCAACAAATGTAAAATACCACTGCAAGGTATTTTTTTTTTTAAAGAAAGAGGGGACAGAGAGAAAAAGAGAGAGAGGGAGAGAGAAGCAATTTTTATTTAGTTTTTCATGTGGCTTTCGTTGCTCCAAGACTTCATTGTGTACATGGTGCTGGGGTTCAAACTCACATACTTGCACATGCCAGGCAAGCCCCACAACCGCTGAGCCACCGTTCCAGCCCAACACTGCAGGTATTAATAACAATGGAAACTTTGGCCTTGGAAGAGTGAGTATATGAGAAGTCTCAATATTCTGTTGAATTTTTTTGTATACTTAAAACTGCTCAAAAAAGCTCTATTCTTTTTTTAAACAAAATAAGTGATAAATGCAAAAGATAAAATTTAAAAAGAATAGAATAAACAAAGTATCATTATTTGCATATAATGCAAATATAATTTCAGTTATACAGGAATCAGAAGAATTTTAATGAAAGATAAAAATCAGGCCAGAGTAGTGGCTCAATGGTTATGGTGCTTGCCTGGCATGCGCGAGGACCCAAGTTCAAACCCCAGCACCACGTACACAACTAAGTGTTGGAGCAACTAAGGCCATGTGAAAAAATAAAGTTGCTTCTCTCTTTCTCTGTCTCTCTCACTGTCCCTCTCTCTTTAAAAAATAAATGATAAAGGTAGCCAGGCAGTCAGTGTCTGCAGTCCCGTGTACTTGGGAGGCTGAGGCAGGAGGACCTTGGAGTCTAGAAGCTGAACACAGACTCCCACCGCACCAACACAAAACGAAAAACTATATAGTTATCAGAGAAGAAAATCACTGTGACTCAGGGAAAATGAAGCACTTCTGAAAGAAGTCTCCAACCTTAGAGCAAAATGCTGACATCTTTGATTCCATCTAGATAAGAGGCAGCAATGTGAAAAACTTAGTTGTCTTTTGCAAAGCCTCAAACAAACATGTAGAACCTGGCTACTCAAAGGACCATCTGGAGGCTTCTTAGACATGTACCATCTTGAGCTCCATCCAACCCTTACTGAGTCACAGTTTGAATCCTAATAAGATCCCTAGGTGATTTATATGCATATCAAAGTTTGAGAAGCAAAAATTACACAAGGAGATTTTGAAAGTAGTAAGGAAAAAACAGGCCTCTTAGATAGAAAACTACATAAGGGAACTAAATTGCAATTTGAAGCAATGGAAATCTGAATGGCTAGTGTGTGTATGCACGCACATGCCAGGGATCAAATCCAGGGCCTCACACACACTAGGCAGATGCTTTACTGCTAAGTTACATCCTCAGCCAGCTGGAAAATATATAAAGAGATGCTTAAACTCATTAGAAATCAGGGAAATTCAAATTAGAATAATAAGATGCCACTTTATGCTTTATAATTTGAGCAAAAAATCAGAAAGCTGGATATTGCTGCATATCAACAGGGTGGCAAATAAACAAGAATTTTCAGGCACCACTGGCAGGGACATAAATTGGTCAAGTCAGCTGGAGAGTAACTGGCAATCAAATTAAGCATGCATACATCCTATGACCCAACAATTCTATTCCTGGGAAAACAGTCTCAAAGCGACATTGCGCAAGTCCCTAGGTCTGCATCTATGAGGCTGTTCATTACCATACTGATTATGGTGAAAATATCAGGTCCCACCTCCGAGTTTATCACCAGGGGCTGGATTTGCAAGCTATGGTGGATGCACTTCATGTGCCATCATGCAGCAGGGGGATGCTATGGAAACAGCAGCACAGCGACCGCTCTGGGTGAAAAATGAAGAAACAGACCAAGGTCAAGAGCACACCACCCACCAAGTAACTTAAAAATAAATTAACACACAAAGCGATTCTGTATGTTTTTCACACGGAAACAGAAATCCAAAAATACACATTGAACTTGTTACAGAGACTGGCTCAGAAGGGAGAGAAAGAGTGAGGAGAGGCAGTGGAAAAGGAGGGCAAAGGAGAAAAGTACATACATTCATAGGCACTCAGACATGGAAAGCAAAAGGTGACCCTTGAATCCAGCATCAAATCTGTGCTTTGAAATGAGCGTTATGGTTAACCAACCCTTCCATTTGAGATCCTCCACAAACCGCACACCAAAAATTTGAATAAATATAAAGTAAGCAGAGAAATCATCGTGGCACTCGCTCTGCAGCATGAAATCCCTGCTTTCGGAAACATCTGCCTCTCAGGCCTTTGTGCCTTTCCAAGCTGAGCATCTTCCACTCATCCAAGGAGGTGGAACAGGTCTCCGACAGATACCTGACACACTCGGCAGCCCCTGTTGATTATCTCCAGGTGACTCAGCACGCCATCCCCCTCCCTGTCAGTTAGAAGTCACTGACTCGTTCCCAGAGATCTGCCGTAGCCCAGTGATGGAAAAAATATGTGAGAAAATAGATATTATTCAAGATAGTGATACCGTGCCACCCAGCATCCTAGGGAAATGAAGGATCTCCTGCAAGTTAAGTGTTAATATAACAGGGAATTTGTTCCTTCAAGTGCTAAAGCTTATTTTAATTTTTTAATAATTCCCTAGTAATAAATTTTACCTTTTTTCAGTGGTGCATTACAATTACATGTAAGAGTAGGATTCATTGTTTTAGCCATTCTGCATACAAAATCTTTATAAAAAATGTATCACACATTTCCCTGGCTTCCTTAAAAGACACCACTGTGGGGGCTGGAGCAGTGGCTCAGCGTTCACAGCGCTTGCCTGGCGTGCGATAGGACACAGGTTCAAACCCCATCACTACACACACAACAAAGTGTCAGAGTAACGAAAGCCATAAGAAAAAACTAAATAAAATTGATTCTCTTGCTCTCTCTCTCTCTCTCACACTGGCCCTCTCTCTTAAAAAAGATACCACTTTGCGAAAAGTATAATCCTTATGTTCCATGACATGAGAATCTCAAATTTTCTACATCCATTATCTGACCTTCTGTTTTTCCAATGTTCTGACACCTCTCCATGTCCCCTTGCTACTTTGGTTGTGATAGTTGCTGCTTCTAAAAATAGCTCAACTCTGTCCCTTTCTACCTGATGGTTCCTGCCAGGGCTGGGAAAATAGCCACATGTTAAGGACTGGAAGCATAATACCAGTGATAAGGCTCCAGGTAAGGGACTAAAAAGTAAATGCATGGCTTGAAACCAGTATTGTGACAGCCACTTCAGAGGCCTAGGGACTCTTTTCTCCTGCATTTTACATTCTGCATTACAGAGAGGGAGGCTGTACCATACTGATGCCTAGCACCAAGCTCTCTGCCTTGAGGCGGATGAAGCCATAATTAAATTTGTCTCCAGAGATATGCAACCTGGAATTTGCAGCAGTGTAAGGATATTGCTTTTGTTCTAGGATGTGAAGGTTCTGCTTTTGGAGTTTTTAATTAGTTCATCAAAAAGGAATAATCAGAGTACTTAATTTCCTCACTAGATCATGCTGATTCACGCTTCCCAATACAAATTGGCTCTTCCCCTATTGGCACTATCTTGAGATCTTTCCAATTAAAACTTAAATTCCTTAAGGACAGGACTAAGTCTTGCTTGTGATTGACAGGCATACGGAATATACTCAGTGAATGCTTGATGGATTAAAAAAAAGGTATGAATGCATGAGCATGTCTGAGACTGAGTGTGATGGTTTAGAAAAATATAAAAAGTGGATCAGCTATACACTGAGGTAGCTGAATTACATTCATCAAATCATTACGCCGATACAAAATGATCTGAATCATCTTTTATAAATCATTCGAGGCATTTCACCAAAAAGGAGGCACAGATGGTAAATAAGCATTTGAAAAGAGTCAAGATCATTTTTTTAACCAGGGGAACACAAGTTAAATCCATGATAAGAAGCCACTCCACACCTTTTAGAAGGCCCAAAATTAAAGGAAACAATACTAACTTCTGACGGATGCAGAAAGATGAGAAGGCTCAGATATGCTGCTAGGAATGCAAGATGATACAACCACTCTAAAAAGCAGTTTGACAGTTTATGGAAAAGCTAAATATATAGTCGCAAATCAGCAACGGCAAAACTACGATCCGTTAAAACAGCTTGATTCTATAGTGTCAAGAGAGAACCTACAGAATGGGAGAAAATTATTGGCTGCTATGTCTCTGACAAGGGACAAATATTCAGAATATACAAAGAACTCAAAAAAACTGAACACCAAAACCACAAATAATCCAATCAATAAATAGTTTATGGGACTAAACACAAACATCTCAACAGAGGAAGCACAAAAAGCCAATAAATACATGAGAAAACTTTCTACAGCACTAGCAATCAGAGAAATGCAATTCAAAACTTCACTGAGATTCCACCTCACTCCAGACAAAATGGCAAAAATGAAGAATATGAACAATAATAGATGCTAGAGAGGTGGTGGGGGGAAAGGAACACTAACACGCTGTTGATGGGACTGCAAACTTGTACAGCCACTCTGGCTGTACAAGTTTGAGTCTCCCCAAAAAACTAGGGATGGATCTACCTTACGACCCAGCTATCCCACTCCTGGATATTTTCCCAGAAGAGCTAGAATAGGCACACTACAGAGACACAGCTACACCAATGTTTACAGCAGCTCAAATTACAATAAGTAAACTACAGAATCAACCCAGATGCCCCTCGCAGGATGAACGGATCCAAAAACTGTGGTTTGTATACACAATAAAGTTCTACTCTGCTATTAGAATGATATCATGGCTTTTGAAGCTAAATGGATGGAAATGGAAAAAATCATGCTGAGTGAAATATCCCAAACACAGAGACTTAAGGGCCGAATGTTTTCTCTCATATGTGGAAGCTAGACTAAAACCTAAGATAGGAAAAAAGTTAGCTGAGTTTAATTTAAAAATCCACTAAAGTTGAATTTTCACATAAGCTGGGAGAACCATAAGCATGAAGGTGCGGACAGCAGGGACGGTGGGAGAAAGGAGAAGGAGGGAAAGGGGAGTTAACAATTCAGCTGGGTACTCTCGACTCCTGTGCATACTCAGGCAGGCAGAGAAACTCAGAATTTTCAAGTTAACATATATGCATATGCTCATTTCTATCTCTAGCATGGCAGTAGTACAGAGGAGACATGGGATCAGAGAATGGATAAAGCAGGGGAGATCCTGGACTAGGATCAGGCTTAGGTTACTTTGTCAGTATCTATGTATGCAAGAATATGTAACAACAATTCCCTCCAATAGGTAAGACTATGTTGAACCAATTAAAAAAAACAGCTTGACTCTGGGCCTATTAGCAAACTGAAGCACCAATTTCTAGTCCAGAATATCCCCAAAAACAAAAACCTATGTGCTATGGGTTTTATTAGGAATGCAGTTAAGTGTGGCCGTATCTTTGAGATCATGGGATGTAGAGACTCGAACAGAATTGTCTCTGAAAGACTGAGGCTGGTGGATGGATGCTTGCCCCTTTCTCGGGAGTATCCATATCTGTTATTTTTAGGATTCTCCATAGATTTCTTTTAAATTCAGTATTTAGAAGCAGCTACAATCAAATTCCAGCCTTCCATCATTCCTGCCAGATAATGGTAACTAGAGATGTTATCTGGAGACTCTAAGGAGTGGGAATAAAGCCAACTAAATAAACATCACTGAAACCTTTTTAGAAAGAAAGCTAAACATACAATTAGCATATAACCTAGAAATCTCAGTCCTAAAGTGAATAAAGCCCAATGTTTATACAAAAACCAGAACATGAATGCTTATGGAAGATTTATTCATAAACACCAAAAACCATGATATGGCTCTTATTTGGTGATGAAAACACAAGTTGTGGCACATCCATGCAACGGAATACTATTCACCAACAGAAAGGAACAGACTAATGACACTCTCAACAACCTGGGTAAACCTTTACTTTCATGCAAAGTAAAAGAAGCCAAACTCAACAGGCTACAGACTAGCTGGGTGCGGTGGCACAGGCCTGTACTCCCTGCTACTCAGGAGGCTGAGGAAGGAGATGGTGAGTTTGGGTCCAGCCTCAGTGAGATCCTGTCTCAAATTTAAAAAAAAAAAAATTAAAAGGGCTGAGAATACAGCTCAGTGGTGAAGCACCCCTGGATTCAATCCCCAGTACTGCCAGAGGCTATGGACTATAGGATTCCATTTATATGATGGTGTGGAAAAGACAAAAGTATAAAGAAAGAAATTGATCAGCAGTTGGCAGAGAGAAAATGAGAGGCAGGAAAGGAAACCGGTCACAAAGAGGCGTAAGGCAAAGAGACTTCTGAAGTAAATCAGATCTTATCACAAAAGGCATAAGTAATGCAAATTTTTTTTTTTACTACTGAGACATTGAATCTAAGGGCACTCCACCCGCAGGCTACATTCCAGCCTTTTTTATTTTTTACCTTGAGGCAGGTTCTCATGAAGTTGCCTAGGTTGGCCTTCAATCTGTGATCCTCCTGCCTCAACCCCCAGCCCAGGGACCTGGGATCGTGGTCGTGGGCCACCAAGCCTGGTGATGGAAGTTCTCGTATCTTGATGGTGGCGGGTGGCTACATGACTGCATTCCCTTGCCGAAACTCAGAGAATCAGTGCACTGACAAGAGCCCGCACGCCCAGCCGCTCAGGAGGCAGAGGCAGGAGGATCGCTTGAGCCCAGGAGTTCAAGCCCAGTCTGGGCAACAGAGCGAAGTGACATTTCGCACAACAAGGCTGGGGTTGTCGTTCAGAGGTAGAGCAGGGGCTTTGCACGCCAGGCCCTGGGTCAATCCCAGAGCTGCCAAAAACCTTTGAGAACTATATGTCTAAAAGGGTGAATTTATTGTATGCAACATCTCAATAAACTTGACTTAGAAAGAAACCAGGTAATGAACTACTCAACACGAAAGTGAAGTTCTGAGACGAAGTGTCAGTCCAGGTTCCTTAGCAAAGAGAACCTAATCTAAGCTTATGCCTTAAAGCTTCATGGAAGTTGCCGCTCCAGGCAGGCAAGGGTGAGGGGAAAGGGAAGCGAAAGGAGGGAAGAAGGTGGTGTGTTAACCCTCCTGAACCAGATGGTGCTTCAGGGTGACACGAGCTGGCTGTGGTTCTCATGGGACCTCTACTGAGGGGCCACACAAGACAGTCACCTGGGGGAGAAAAGGTGAGCAACTCATCTCTGTCCTTACTTCATCAGAGCTTTCCCAACAGGGCAACTCCCCACAAGTCTGGTCTGCTTTCCCCAGCCCTCACTTGCAGTTTCTACGGAAGCAGAGGCTTCGACAGGTCCGTTGAGATCAAACCTTTGGGGCTGGAGCGGTGGCTTGGTGGTTACACTGCTTGCCTGGCAAGCGTGAGGATGCGGATTCAAACCCCAGCACCATGTATAAAACGAGGTGTTGGAGCAATGAAAGCCACATGAAAAACTAAATAAAACTGATTCACCCCCCCCCACTGTCCCTCTCTTAAAAAAAAAAAAAAAAGATGATCAAACCCTTGCACCAGGGCTGCACTTCCTGTATCTGAACAGCCGGCCAGGGGCCTTGCCTCTGGAATCAGGCCTCACACCAAGAAAGCAGGAACAATCACAGGTGTACAGAAGTGCCCCCTAGGGACAGCGGTCTAGGCTGTAGGCCTGCAGAGGACCAGTCCCAGAGAAGTGTGGCAAGCAGCCAAGGCCCAGCACGGGGGACCAGCTGATATGGAGAGTTCCTTAAAGTGGATCTAGAACAACAGCCCACAACTAACGTGCCACCCAAACTAAAAGAGCAGCTTCATGTTTCAGAACAGCCCAGATACACAGAGGAAACTTCAAGCAAACAATTTCTCCCTATTAAATCTGTTCATGAGGTGACCTCACCTGACCTCTACAATAAACAAGCTCAGAACTGTGAGGTGTACATGCTGCGTCAAGTCAAGACGCGTGGGGACAACTTCATACAGAAAGCAGAGTCGGCACATCCAAATGATCCCGCCTTCTGAACGGATCGCGGGGCTAATTCATGATACACCCATCACCCGAACCCTGGAGAAAATAATAACTTCTGGTTCAAATTCACAATCTGAAGATTATCACTCTAATCCCGTCCTCTGAGACATCAATGCAAACATGTTATAGTTCCAGGGAACAGAAAAAGCTCAGTTCTGTATCTTATAATAATGGCATGTTATGCATTTAAAAATGACTGGATTCACTGTGTTCTCTTATGTGTATTATGTCATTTAATTCTCATAAACAGCCTGGGAGTCAGGGGCAGATTGCTGCCTATTATAGACAAGGTCAAGGCACAAGGATGACCAATCTGCCCACAGCCAGCATGTGCACTCCAGAGGTGTGACCTCAGAGCTCTCCACCCTCTGTCACTCATTCAGCAGATATATAGACACCTGTGGGAACCTGGAGGTACAGATATGCAGGCAGCACAGGGCCCGCCTGCAGGGAGTTCATGCTCTACAGAAAGATGGGCACTGACCAAGTAACCACAAGCGAATGAAGGGGAACAGTGCCATGGGCATTCGGGGTGGGTTCAGCCTATGAAAGCCTATGGTGCTGAGTGCAGTGGCACATGCCTGTAATCCCAGCAGCTCGGGAGGCTAAGGCAGGAGGATCCTAAGTTCAAGGCTAGCCTCAGCAACTTAGTGAGGCCCTAAGCAACTTACTGAGGCCCTGTCTCAAAATTAAAAATGGGAGAGCTGCTAGGGATGCAACTCAGTGGTTAAGCACCCCTGGGTTCAATCCCCATTAAAAAAAAAGAAAAGAAAAGAAAGAAAGAAAGAAAGGCTAAAATAAAAACTTTTTAAAAATTAAAAAAAAAAAAGGAAGGCTATAGTGCCAAGTTTGTGGTCATGAACTTTCAAGGTCAAATCTGCATGACCATGTACATTCAGAAGAAAAAATAACCTAGGTAGCACCAGAAAATATAAGATAGGAAGAACCAGTATTTCTGATATTATATATACATATAAATTTAGTGGTTACTTTTCAAGCCCAAAATTGTTCTCACAAATAATGTTTCCAGTATGTTCACTAACTTACATGAAAAAAATATGACTCAGGCTTTAAAGTTCAGTGAAATTAATTATACATTCACATCACCATCTTCATCTGAAAGAACAAAACATATACACCCTGGTACTACTGCTCAGGAAAATAAAAGAGTCCTGGTCGTCTTAATAACAAGATAGCACTTTCACACAGATAATTCTGTGATAAATAGATCAAAATCATTCTATAGAATAAGGTTTGGAAGAAGCGATCCCAGCATGCTTCAGGAGAGCACGGGACATAGCCTTCAGGAGCCCAGATTTGAGCAGGAGGCCACCGGGGCCTGGGTACCAGCCCCGGAACTCACTACATAATACTGAGCAGGTTTCTGAGCTTCTGCAAGTCTGATTCTTCATCTGTACAAATGTGATAAAAATGGTTCAAGGCTCGGAGTCCTGCGGTAGGTTAGCCGAGATCACGCACGCAGAGTGCTTAGCCTACTGATTGGCCCTCCAAACAGTTTACACAGGAAAAGGAACAGAAAAAGAGAAACAGCAAATGGATGGTGTGTGAGTGGGACACGTGAAATGTGTCCCAAAGCGTGGCTCCAAAGGCCACCTAATAACACTGAAGTCAGCAGAGTGGGAGGGACTCTAGACACCCGGGCAGAGCCCTGGCTGGAGAGCAGAAAGGGGAGCAGAAAGGAGAGCAGGAGCTGAGAGGACAGCAAGGAGCAGCGAGGACGTCACTGCACAATTCAGGTGACACTCCACCTCTGGCTTTTTATTTTTTCATGGCTGAGCAGCACTGAAAACACATCAGTGGAGACAAGTGACAGTTCACACCAACACCTGTCCCCACTCCTACACATGCGAGAAGACCCAGGTTCAAACCCCAGCACCACATACACAAAGAAGTGTCAAAGAAACAAAGGCCAGAACATGACACTAGAAGGCCACTAAGCAAGCCCAGCACTGACCGCCTGAGCACCACTCAGCTGCATTTGAACAAAACAACAGCCTCCATCTTTGGCTGACTAGGGCCACCAAATAGTTTTTTTGAATATTAAATTAAGCCAAAAACATAAGACTTTGCCGTGAATGCCTAACAGATTTGCATTCACAACAACACTGAATATGCATGCTCAAAATTACACTTTGGAGGAAGTTGAAGCCACATTAATGAGACTGCGGAGGAAAGAAAAGGAGTGAGTAGCCAAAAAAATTAACTACAGCGACTAAGGGATGAACGAGTCTCATGACGCCAGGCGTGATTCAGGGTTCTGCGCACACAACCCCAGCGTAGATCACCTGGTCGTTGTACTTCAGAGGATGCATTTGAGCATCGAAGTTCAAGTGGGGTGCTCCCTTCCAAGGCGTGTGTGGGGTTCAAGGTTCACATTAACACATGAGAATCATGTCCTAAAGCACCGTCCCGTTCCTCTATTTGAGACACCAGCATACAAAGGAGCCTGAGTCGACAGCCACCAACCCAGAAGACGGGCAGAAGCCCTGTGGCCCGGAAGCCTGTGACACCCAGGAAACAGCTACATTTTCACAGCTCAGTGCCTAAGAGCAGGAAGCAGGACATCCAGAGGGGAGCTGGCCAGCACTGTGGCCTAGAACGCTTCCTGGCCTCATCTGGACCAAACTCCCCAAAGCAAGCTCACCTCCTCCAGCTTAAACACGGCCCCCACGTAGGGCCGGATGCGCCCTTGCTGGCAGTACTGCAGCGCCGAGGACATGATCCTGGAGAAGACGGGGAAGTTCCGGTGTTTGTACTGAATCGAGGGCATGCCCATGGCAGTGATGTTCTTCAGGAGCAGCAGATTGGCTGGCACAGATGCAATGCTTCCTCCAGCGAACCCCAGCACCACAATCCTGCCCTCCCACGCCAGGCTGAAGGGCAAGGAAAAAACTATAAGATATGATGGACATTTATCCCATTAGGATGGCTACCGTGGGAAGGACATGGCGAAACCTGAAGTCCTCATGCCCCATTGGTGGAATTTTAAAATAGTGCAAATGTTATAGAAAGCAGTTTGAAGTTTCTTTGAAAAATTAAAAATAGGTCCAGCACTCTTTCTCTCCCAAAAAAAAAAAAAAATAGGTCTGGCAATTCCACTTCTGTTATACACATAAAAGAATTAAAAACAGGGTTTTGAAGAGATATTTGCATACCTATGTTCAGAGTAGCACTATTTACAACAGCCATGACATGGAAACAAGCTGAGTACTGCCTCTCACCTGGTGAATAATAAAGAAAATTTGGATATACATATAATGGAATATTATTTAGCCTTCAAATGGAAGGAAATGCTGTCACATGTAAAACTTGGAAATCCTCCAGGACACTATACTGGGTGAAACAAGTCAGGCTCCAAAAGACAAATACTTGATTTCATGTAGAGGAGGTATCTGAAGTAGTCGAATTCATAGCAACAGAAGGCAGGATGGGGTTACCAGGGTCTAGGGAAGCGAGGAAGTGGGGGATTGTTTAACGGGTATAAGGTTTCAGATTTGCCAGACGAAAAGTTCTGAGAAACCCACTGCAGAACAATACGGATGTACTTAACAACACTGAACTGCACATGGAAAAGAGGTTAAGATGGGCAAATTTGGGGCTGAGCAGTGGCTCAGCAATTGCAGCATTTGCCTGGCATGCACAAGTACATGGGTTCAAACCCCAGCACCCATGTACACAAGTGAGTGTCAGAGCAACAAAAGCCATGTGAAAAACTCAATAAAAATTGATTCTCTCTCTCTCTCTCTCTCTCACTGTCCTTCTCTCTTAAAAAAAAAAAGATGGGTGAATTTTATCTTATATGTTCTTCACCACAATAGAAAAGGAGAATTAATGCTGTTAGTAATTCACAGAGTTAGATAATGTAGAAGAAAATTTACCAGCTGAGGCAGGAGGAAGAGGAGTGCTTACTCAATGGATACAGAGATTTTGTTAGGGATAGTTACAGATACCGTGAGTATATATATTTAACAGAACTGAATTGTATAATTAGAAATGGTTAAAATTATAAATATTAGGTTACGTATATTACCCAAACGTCAAAAAAAGGCAGCATTCTGGGTGCAGTGGCATATGTCTGTAATCCCAGTGTCTCAGGAGGCTGAGGCAGGAGGATTGTAACTTCAAAGCCAGCCTCAGCAACTCAGTGAGGCCCTAAGCAACTTAGTAAGACCCTGTCTCAAAATAAAATCTTAACCCAGTGGTTAAGAGTCACTGGGTTCAATCCCTAGTACAAAACACGCACACACACACACATACAATTATCCAAAGCAGGGCATGGTGGTGCACACCTATGATCCGAGTGACTCAGGAGGCTGAGCCAGGAGGATCACAAGTTTAAGGTCAACCTTGGCAACTTCGCAAGACTCTGTCTCAAAATTTAAAAAATGAAAAGGACTGGGGGCGTGGCTCAGTTGCAGAGTACCCCTGGTTCAATCCCTAGCACAAAACACACCACATGCGCACGTTATCCTGAAGGCAAAAAGGAAAACAAGGGTGAGTTCACTTGGTCTACACACTCTTCCTTTGCTTCTTCAAGCCCAATACCACACCCCATGCAGTGATAACCAAAACGTGCACTGCCCGCCTCTCGGCTCAGGGGCCATAGAGCCACTGGAGCCTTCTCTGGGTAGGCGACATCTCTGCTTTCAAACGAAATAAGCCACTACATGATCTTTCCAGGATGACATGAGAAATAAAACCAGTGTACTCAGAACACTCCCGAAACTGGCTGCAAACACAATTGGAACTGGAAAGATACACAACAGCTCGCTAAGCCTCCAGCGATGTAATCTTTCATAAATCAACAAAACACTCTGGAGCTGCTTCAGAAACTGGTACGGTCAGAAAGGCCTGTACCTTGGTGCACAGGGACCTGGGGAAAGGGGGACTGTCACCTGGTAATGCTAACGTCTGAACAATGGCCTCCTCCAGGATCCTCCACGTCCGTGTGTGTGAAGTCCTTAGTGGAAGGCGGACAGAGCTGAATCTCACACGTGTATAATTTCTAAAGCCCTTGACGTTGCCAACGAGAGTCTGCAGTCATTTTTCTGGATATTTTCCAGTTGGGTATTTTGTTTTTTGCTATATTTAAGCATTTCCTGATTTTTTTTCTGCTTCTGCCCCCAGCCACCCACCCACTCAGCTATTCTTGTTGACGCTGATGCCAACTGGAGAAGCGAACGGCAAAGATGAGAAAGAAGGAGAAAGGCCAGGAGGAAGACAGGGGTGCTGCAGGGTCAGCGATGGGCCACTGCACGCACCTGCGCAGAGCCTCCAGGAAGACATCTCCTCCCACCATGTCGATGGCCACGTTCACCCCTCCGCTGCCCACCAGCTTCCGCACTGCCTCCTTCAGGCTGCCCTGGCTGTAGTTCACGCTGGACTGCGCGCCCCTCTGCATGGCCAGCTTGCACTTGTCGTCACTGCCGGCTGCAGCTATCACCTGCACAAAGGACACAAGGTTCATGATGGTCCAGAACATATTCCAAGAGGGGTGCACCCTCTCCACCCAGCCTCCAGTCGAGGTGCTCCAGTATGAGCCTGGTGCCCAAAGACCATCCTCAATCCCACACAGGAGGCCTAACAAATGGACCCTCCCTCCACTGGCCCTTCCACACCCCACTGGCCATGACGTCCACAGTTCCAGGAATTCTGGAATCCCAACAGTTGTAGCTGGGAGATGGTTCTAAAGACATTCCAAAAGTTTGTTTGCTGCAACTGCAAATGAAATCCACCGTTTCCAGAGCACCCACCATAGTCATGTCACAAGGATACAAGCAGGACACCAAGCTCAGAGTCAAGAAAGGAAGGTACAGCAGTGTGCCTGTGGGGGATAGAGGGCTCCAGAAGTACAAACAAGAGGTATCCAATCTACATCTAGATCAGGAAAGGCTTTCCAGAGGGTAAACTGTGATTTGGTGGAGAGATCTTGAAGTCAGATAGACCATGGCTCAAATCCTGGCTCTGCCACTTAACAAGCTGTGTCACATTTCCAAATGCTTAACATAAATTAATACCTCATCTAATTACATTAGCCCAAAGGAAATATATACTACTATTATCCCTGCATTACAGATGAAGAAACAGAGGGCAAAGAAGTTAAGGAACTTGTCTGAGGACGGTTACACAGCTAATGGAAGCAAAGCTGAGATCTGAGCCCAGGAAACCCATCTCCAGAGCCGGTGCATCTAACCTCTGCTGCCTGCCTGCTTTTCTAGGTCTGTTACTGCATGAGTTAATAAGACTTCTTTTAAAAATTAAATGGAACACTGTGGATAAGGCACCTGGAAAATACAGTGTTGGATAAACTGCATCTATTGTTACACATGTGCACCCTCAGAAGAACTTTATGGAGGAAGCATAATTATTTCACCTACGGGCAAAAACAGACTAAGAGCAGTTAAGCAATCAAGCCAGGTCATCCAGGCAGCAGATGGTAGAACAACTATTCAGACCCAGTGCTCCCTCCTTCAAACCCATGCTTTTCTGCTCCATCATCCTAGGAGAAAGCAGTGCCCAAGGCCCCAGATGGATGCCACAGATGGCTGGGGGCCATCTGCAGGGAAGCCTGGGGTTTAGAAGGCTCCAGACATCGGCTATAGATCCCTCATCAGTGAGTAATGCCCACCAGCCTCCAGATGATGCTCAGGACCTGCACAAACACCCCAAGAATGCTGGTACCCTGCAAGAGTTTTGAATCACCTGTCACTGTCTGAAACTGGAAGCTACTCTCAGAAGCTGCCTGGTGGACTCCTCCAAAGTAGAGCAGTTCCCCAGGGGCTATCCGTGCAGGGGCCACAGTGGGAAGATGCTAGACTAGGGTCAGGCACCTGATTTCTATCCCAAGACTCTCACTGGGATTCTGTGAGACCGACGGTGAATTCTTTTCTCTCTTGGTGCCTCATTCTCTTGATCTGTGAAACAGGGATAATAAACACTTCCGTTACCCACCTGCCAGGGGTTTGCAAGGGTCAAGGGTAAGGTAATTGCTGTGGAGGCACTTTGGGTGCACATGAAATGCTATGGACGAAAGGTGTTATCAAAGCGACCTCTTCCAAGCAGGCGGCATGGTAACGCAACTCTTACCCTTATTTTTGCTTATTTCTGTTTAAAGCCATTCCTGTTGCTAAAGAAAACATAGCTCAGATTGATTTTAATATCCAAATTAAAGCAAAGCTTTCTATTTCACCTTTTAGAACTAATTGAAACAAATGGTACAATTTTTTTATCTTCCTGGATATGCTAAAACATATCTCCCCTAAGAGAAGCTAAAAGCCCTTCATTCTAACATGAAAAGTGCTAACATTCCAAAGAGAGCCTCCCTGTATCCACGACTGCTCTCCAGATTCACACATGCTTCTGTGGCAAAGGAGAGAAATTCCAGGCCAACCCAATTATTTCCAAATCTGTCTATGTAGCTGCCATCTCAATAATCCAATCGCATGCTGCACAGGAACCCTGCGCCTAACACTCCCCAACTGAACGCAGCGTTTCTGCCAGTGTTCATGATCCCTCTTGCGGTAACCCCACAAGCTCACCTAGTTTCCTTCTTCCCATTCAATGTCTAATCATATTTTTATCAGACACTCATTAGGCTTCGTGTTTAAGAGAGATTCTTACTGACAGGTCATACCCTCTATTAGGCACACGGCATGTGTAAATTCTCAATATTCCCATCACTTCATGAGGAAAGCATTATTTTACAAGAGAGGAAACTGAGGTTTATTGAGAGCTGGAAGGAGAATCTACACCTTTCAAGCTACACCTTTCAAGTCTTTGTTCCTGACTAGTCAGATGCTCTGGAGTCTCCAGACTCTCTTTTTTCCTCTTTGGTATCTCACTTTGTGACCTCCACTGCCTTGGTCCAGAGATAACGCAGCCTCTGGCCAGATTATTCCAGGAGCCCACCCTGCTCCCTGCCTCCATTACCTCTGACCTCGCCTATCCCTTCTACCCATGGCTACAAAGCAAGCTGTTCAAAATGCAAAAATGATCATGACACTTCCTTACCTGAAATTCTCAACAGCCTCCAACAGCTTCCAATAAACGTTCAAAGTTTTCCATTCCACACCAGCTCACGGCCGGCCTTGTCTCTGCCCACTCGGTACAGTCTCCTCCCACTGTTCTCCCCATAAGTCCTGTGTTTTAGAGATGCCATTTGCAATTCCCTAAAACATATGGTGCTAGTTCCTACATCTTGGTCTTCTAAGACATCCTCCACCACTAGAATGGGCTTCACCTCCCTTCCTCCTCCCTTCCACTGCTAGCAATCCTTTGCAAGTCATCTTAAATGTCTACCTTCTCCAAGAAGTCCTCCTTCTCTGACACCCATGGCCCCAGAGAGACTTTAGAAACTGGATCCATTCTTTCCTGCTTTTCTCTATTCATTCATTAGTTCATTCATTCACAAAACAGGTCTTGAGTGCCTACTAAGTTCTAGGCACCTACACTAGGTTTGTATGACCCATACAAACACTCCCCTGCCTTCACGGAGGTTACAGGCCAGTAGGAAAAGACACTGATTTAATGATGACAAGAAAAGGTAACCACGTATGGTGTAAACAGTGGGAAGAGGAGGCTGACCTGCCTTAGGCCAGAGGACACTCTGAAAAAACGCCACGAGTTTAAATCTGAATTGCAGGGGGAGACAGAGCAGAGAACAGAGCATCTGTGAGATGGAGCAAGGCAGCCCCTGCCGGGTCCCAACAAGAACAAGCAACTACCACCAGGTCTCCTCAGCAGTCTTTAAGCAGCAGAGTGCAAGACCGCACCCTCAGTTACTACCTCCTCAGTGTGCTATGCATGACTTCTTAAAGTTTGTTTAAAGGAGAGACTCTAACATGCAAATACCTTGGCCTGAAGAATATTTGTTGCCACATCTATCACAGCAAGGCCTGTGGCTCCAGCAGCCGCCGTCACTAAAACAGTTTCTCTGTGTCAGAGAAAGACGAATGTTACTACAGAAACCTTCAAGAATCATCCAGTAATGACCTCAGGAATGTTTTAAAACTAGAACATTTAAAACAAGGATGTTAAGGGAGCATTTCATTCAAACCTTCCTGTACATCTCTTTCCTGCCTGGAGGGGTGGGTTACATATGTGACTTCTAGATCAGTGCTAATCTGACCTGGTTCTGAAGATTTCCCAGGTGAAAGATTTCCCCAGTCTCTCTAGGGAGCCCCCCTTACTCACGTCAGTGACAACTGCTTCTTCAAACAACCACTCTGATATATGCTTCAGAAATTTTCCCCTGAAGTCTTTCTCACACTAGACAGTGCCCAATTTGAGAACATGGTAGTTGTGCTACAGCCACTACTCACCTGAACCAGTCAGGAGCAATTCTGAGGATCTGCTATATGAACAGACCGAGAGGCAGTCTCCCAGGCAACACAGGAAACTCCAGCACCTCTGAGTTTAGAATACTCCCCATGGCACATCCAAGCACACCCAACGTACCACGGGCCTCCGTGGAACCCATACAAAGTGGGTTAAGCAAACCGACTCTCCAAATTCTAAGGTTTTCTATGAAGTGCTCCCTAGAGAGCTGTGCTTCCAAATCCTACTGGCCAAGTTCACTGTCAACCGTTCCCTCCCAAAATGATGCCCTCTGTCACCAGAACACAGCCTCCTGTGGTTACCTCCTTTTGGCTTCTCCTCAGCCAAAATGAACACAAGCTGAAGGAAAGGGAAAAGGAGGAGAAGGCAAAGGGAGAGGAGAGGAGGGGAGAGATTGGGAAGGTCTTATTGGGCCCTTCTAAGAGCCAGTCCTGTTGGCTGCAGTCCTTACCCAGGCTGGGTATGGGCTCGATGCTCCACGGCCAAAATGGCAGTGCCGTAAGTTACAGGGAGGACAGCAGCTTCCTGTAGGGATAGCTTTTCTGGAATCTGCCACAGGGACTAAGGAAAGAGATAACAGAGACTTAGGGATTAAGCACATGTACCTGCAAAGGCTGCCCGTTGTGGTTTGAATGAGTGACTGATATGAAATGGGAGACAAATGGCTATAACCAAGCCCAGCGGACGTCAAGGCCAAGCAAGCCACAGCACAGTTCGGGACTTGGGTGCATCGGACTTGAAAAACCTAAGGCTGGCCTCTGGATCAAAAAGGAGACAATTTATGGAGAACAGACCACAAATCACTGTATTGCAACAAGGGAACTATATGGTATATAAATTCGACCTCAGTAAAGCCATGGGGGAGTTGTATACCGTGCACCACTCAGGGATACTGTTCACAACGTGTACACCCACACAGGGCCACCATGGCTGGCTGCATGCCCAGGGCTATCTCTTTCAGATGCTTTGTTCGAGGAAGAAGCCCATTACATCCAGCTCAGTGCACCCAACCAGTTTTTCTACCAAAACTACCTAACTGCGTTCCAACTGGACTGCCGGCCAATGGCTCAGGCACTCCAAAAACAAAAGTGCCCTTCTTCATTCAAACACTCTACACAAACAAAGCTCTGTGTGAGGGTTGTCGCACCAATAAAGAGAAGGGGTTTAGCATTTGGAGGGGGAAAAAAGTGCTTGGCTGAGAAACAAGATTTGACCAAATGCAAAGGAAAAGGGAGTGGGGAACGACGAGGAATGAGGGAGAGGTGGAAATTAAGGAAAACAAAGGAGGAAAGCAGGGCCACACATTAATCTTGGGAGAGGGGCTACCTTCTGGTCTGTGATACATTCTTCTGCCATAGCATTAAATTCACTCAAACCAATGACTCGGTCTCCCTGAAGGAAAAACAACATTGAGGATCTGTTCAGATGCACAGCCTTGTATTCACCTCTTCCTGAATCAGAGGATAAAAGAAAATGCACATCTCTGGCTCCACAAGATACAGCTTGGCCTCATAGCTATTCACAGGCAATGTTTCATAAATCAAATTGCTATTTGATACCGTCACCAGGTTGCCAAGCCAATCTGTGCATATTTTAGACAACAATGGGTTACAGTGAGCACAGGGTTGATAGGAATTAGAAATCCACTATGAACTTCTTTCACATGAGACTCAAACTTGAGAATTAATAATAAAGAGTTTAATGAAGCCAGAAACTTCCACCCGACTCCTTCCCCCAGCTCAGAACTCTCCATCTGTTTCCCTTTGGTGTCTGCTGGCAAAGGCCGGGGAAGCAAGACCTTTGGGGCACAAACAAGGTTAGCACATTTCTCATCCCTTACACACATTCAATTCCCTAGATTTCAACTAATTTACCTCTTTCACTGTGCTGACATCTGTGCCTGTCTCCAGTACTGTCCCAGAGAACTCCATTCCTAAAACATTGTTTAAAGATAAGGTTATCTGTAAAGCCCAGCACCATGGAGATGGAAAAAAACAAAAAACAAAACAAAACACGTGATCAACAGGGCAACCTGTCAGCTTTTTGGAACGGGTAAGGTTTAAGTACCAGCACTTTCTCCCACCAGTGGATAAAGTGAACCCAAGGCATAGGAAAGTGAGCATACAATTTCATGATCACGGTCTGAAAATCTGTGGCAGTCCATTCTTAACCTTGATGCACAAAAGCATAGAGAATCACAGTTACAGGCTAGAGTGGTGGCTCAGAAGTTATGGTGCTTGCCTGGCACACGCAAAGACATGGGATCGAACCTCAGCACCACACACGCAACAAGGTGTCAGAGCAACGAAAGTCACATGAAAAACTAAATAAAACTGATTTTTTCTCTCTCTCTCTCTCCTTCTCTCTCTTAAAAAAAAAAAAAAGGAATTACAGGTTCACAGGAACTTTTGACCCTGATCACTGGGGCCACAGGCTCCTACAGCACCCCAATTACAATGTTTATCGTATCCTATTCTTGTGTTTCTGTGTCTCCTCTATGGTATGAGGCCCTCAAGGACATGAACTGTTTATTCAGACAGTACTTGGCTCAACAGCATGAATTAGTGTTCTCTTCCCTTTCTTCTTCCACCTCTGATGTTTCTGCATTTACTGATCATGCATTTCCTACCTAACCTGCCAGGAGATGACTCAATTGTGTATGACATCTTTCCCCAATCCAGCATTTTAGCAAATACAAACAGAAGGAAATGGTTCCAAATGTTAAGGCACAACCAAATACCCTCAGACCAAATCATAGTAACTATTTTGCTATCACTGTAGCCCTCCTTAATTATATCTACATAAAGTACACTGTACTATAAACATGCCAAGCTTTATTTGTAACTCTTTAGATAAACTTCAACAACAAAAACCAGTCATTTGTTCACATATTCAGGACCTAGAAGTAATCAGACTGGGAATAATGAAAATCAGACACTGGGGCACAAAGAAGTGTGTACACTTTTTCTTCTTTAGGATGCTCTGGCATTAGAGTTCACTGGGCATGTGTTTGTGAGGCTGAAAATCTTAGCTACAAAGAGATGCTTGTGATCCTCCAGTAAAGAAAACAAAATTGAGGCACAATCAAGAAGGAAAGGGAATGGCTAGGGCCAATGATGATTCTCACGAGCAGAATTCTGCTGAAATGTAATGTGTGAACATTCATTTGTTCATGCATTCATTTTTGTTTTTAAAGAGGAGGGACAGTGGGGTTGGAGCAGTGGCTTAGCAGTTACAGCACTTGCCTGGCAAGTATGAGGACATGAGTTCGAACCCCAGCACCACACACACAGCAAAGTCTTGGAGCAACGAAAGCTATGTGAAAAGCTAAATAAAAAATTTTTTCTCTAAAGAAAGAGATCAATTTTATTTAGTTTTTCATGTGGCCTTCCTTGCTCCGAGACTTTGTTGTGTACATGGTGCTGGGATTTGAACTAAGGCAAGCACCGTAACCACTGAGCCACCACTCTGGCTCATTGTTTATTCATTTTTAAAATGCTTAATGAGCATCTACTATGTGCCAGGTACAATGCTAAGCACGGGGACACAATAGAAACTGTCCTCAGGGGACTCATGACGTAGAGATACTAACAATCATGCTAACATAGCTAATGGAACCCTCCCCGATGGCAAACACCAGCAGAGTAGTGTCTGGAAAGATGCATGTGGTTCTGACAACTCTCGGAATCTTTTTTTCCTGAAGCAGTGGTCACTTGGTCCCCCATACTCACCAGGTGTAAAAGGAAGGTGGGGCCTTTCCTGATATTGGCCACGACAGACCAAAATGTCAGCAAAGTTAACTCCACAGAAATGGACATCAACTCTGACCTGCAAAGAGAACAGGGCAGCAAAACAGAGCAGGGTACATCCTGGAGACAAAGTTCATTTGATTATTTAAACATTTACTGACGGAATGACAACAGGTATTCAGTGGAGAGTCAAAGTACAATCGTGAGGCAAATGGACAAAGTTTCTGCCTTCAGAGAGTCAAAAGAAAGCGTGAGAATGATATTGGCCAAATTGTACCGTTACATTGTGTGCATGTGTGAATACGTAACAACAAATCATGCCATTATGTATGACCATGATTCACCAATAAAAAAGGTGGGGGAAAAGAAGACATGAAATAACTAATGATGAAGCCATATGTATCAAATTATAACTCAACCTAAGGGTTAAAGAATAGAATACGTGGTGCTAAGGGGAGATTTGACTCCCCAGGGAAGTCAAGAAAAATTAAGAAAAGAATCCGATGGCTCAGTGGTTACAGCACTTGCCTGGCATGCACAAGGACGTGGGTTCAAACCCCAGCACCATGTACTCAACAAAGTATCTGAGCAACAAAGGCCACATGGAAAACTAAATAAAATTGATTTGCGCACTCTCTCTCACTGTCCCTCTCTCTTTAAAAAAAAATAATGCTTAAGCTACTAACAACTAAGAGTTAACTATTCAAGGCAGGAGGGGAAAGGCTAGCACAGAGAATAGCAATGGCTGTGAAAAAGGCCCTGCACCAGAGACAAAGGAATAACCAGTGAGCTTAGAATAGAGAGAGAGAGAGAGGGAGAGCAATAGAGGGAAGAACAGAGAGAAAGTGCCACACCACACAAAGATCTGACGGTCTATATTGAGGAATTTGGGCTTCATCCTAGGAGCAATGAATAACCATCAAACTGATTGAAATTGAGAAACAACATGATCGGTTACACTATCATGTTAGAATTTGGAATCCTGGAGGTTGGCCTACACCCCCAGCTTCTATTTTCCATGGCAACACCATAACTAAGGCAGCACTACAGCAGTGTGGCCAGCAATGTTTTCAGACCCTTTGAGTCCATGGTTCCCAAAAAGAGTCACCAGAATCATCATCTGGAAACCTGTTAGAAATTTCTCTTCTCAGCCTCCCCCCCGCCCAGCCCAGGCCTGCCAAATCAGAAAGTCTGGAAGCAAAGCCCAGTAATCTGTTTTAACAAGCACCAGGAGATTCTGATACACCCTGGCAAATTACCACGGTAGGCAGCACATCCTTAGCTGAGGTTGGAAGTAAAAGCTGGGACACCAAATTAATACGTATTTTTTGTTTAAATTTAGTACAGAGGTGCCCCTATTGGTGAGAAGACATTTTTGTCTATAAAAAAAAATTCATTCATTCAGCAATCGAAGCATCTGCCACATGCCAAGCACCATTCTACAGTGCAGAGATTTAATGATGGATAAAAATAACATAATTGCAGCTCTCTTGAGCTAATGCCTTACAATGTCTTACAGCTAATGTCTGGACAAATAGAACAAAGGAACCCAGCCCTCAGCTCGCGCACACTGGGTGCATGACACACTCGGTATTGACAAGCATCGTGCGCACACACTCCTCAAAGTCGCCCCACGTTGAGTTAAGACTGACTCAGGGATGAGCACTCTCAGGGTGAGAGGCAGACTAGCTGCCATCTCCGGCTTTTCCAAATAATCCATGTTAGCCACAGGCTCACTTTAGAGACACTTGAGCGCTGCAGCTGTCTTTCTCCCTCTCACCAGCGGTCCCCTGACATCGAGGCTCACCACTGGCTTCCCCTGGCGCAGGTTCTCGGGCTCCACACCAGGAACACTGCGGTACCAGAGCGGTCAACACGCAAGGCCAAAGTGACTTCCAACATTTCGGTGGAACTGCCCCAACCCTAAATTACTCTCATCCCAAATCACTGCAGCACACCAGAGGCGGGCGCAAGTGTTGGGGGAGACTTAGGGAAAGATAATTTAACAATGACACTGAAGAGGAACAAAGGACAGGTTGGGGTCCGTTTATGTGTGTTGTGTCAATAACTTGCGGGTGGTTTGCAGTCATGTGCCAATCAGTTTTCTGTTTCTAAGGAAACAGACGTGGATTCTTCAGAAACAGGCCCAGGGGAGTGCTGGGGGGCACAATCTCCCTCAGCGCCGCCTCGGATCCTTTGGTGAACCTTGCAAGGGCGTGACCTTCTCGCTCCGGGGACCAGGGCGCGCAGCAGTCTCTCGGTCGCCCCCTAGCTTGGGAACTGCGAACCTGACCGAGGCAGGAAGCCTGCGGTGTGCGGCCGGGAAGAGGAGGCTGGAATGGGTGTCGTGGGATTCCGGGGACAGGCCAGCCACCCTACCTCGTGAGGCCGGACAGGGCGGCGGGCCACCTCTTCAATGGCCAGGGGCTGCTTCAGCTCTGCGCACAGCGCGGCGCGGTAATGCCGGCCGCAGCCCTGCCCGGCTGCCCTGCAGCAGGGAATAGGGCGGTTACTCGGGCCCCGCTCTGGGGCACCCCGGGGGCTGCCAGGGGGACCGGGGGAGTCAGCGCTGCACCTGCAGAGCCACGTCCGGGGGAGGCACCGTCTGCACACCAGCGTCGCCATGGTCCGCGGAACCGCCAGAAGGAGTGGCCGGAGCGCGGCAGGAAGTGCGGACAGCGGGGGCCACGCCCCGGGGAGCGGAAGGCGTCCGGGATCCTCCTTTGTGACCTCCGCGACCCTACACTGGTGGGCTGGTGGCCGCTCGGGTCGCGCCAGGCCAGCCCCTCACCCCTGCGCCATCCGTGCGCCCCGCTTCCCTGTCTGACCTTGGGGCGTCGGAGCCCCTGCTTCCCCCAGCCCTCCCTGAACCTGGAGCCCGCGGGAGGGAAAAATGCAAACAAGCAGAGGGTTAGGTCATCCTTCGTTGGCATTTTCCTAGCAGTTTTGGGAGACTTTAAACCACATTTGGCAACATTTAAGTGACGGTTCTTGGGTCGTCTGTAGGAAAGACCTAAACTCGTAGCTGCTGGAGGTGGCGCATGCCTGAGGTTGAAGCACGAGGATCACAAATTCAAGGCCAGCGTCAGCAATTTAGCAAGACTGTCTCAAAAATAAAGTTTTAAAGGGGGTGAGGATGTAGGTCAGAGACAGAACACTTCCAAGTTCAATCCCCAGTAGCACAAGAGAATAAAAAAATAGGAAATCCTAAATTCATAGGTGAAGCCTTTGATGTCGGCATTTGAACACCTTCCTATAGTTCAATTCTTGTTACTAATTTTCTCACACAGGATCAATAAGACTAAAACTAAATGGTTACTAATGGTTAGATATTGAATGAACCTACACAAATGCAAAGTCAGGTCAAGGGACTGGAGAGGTGGCTCAGCGGTAGAGCACTTGCCTGGCATGCCCGCGCCAGGTTTGAACCACATAACTGTCAAAAAAATAAAAAACCAGGTGAAAAAATAAATAAAAATTGACTCTTAAAAAAAAAAAAAAAAAGTCAGGCCAAAACTTTGTGGATTTCATCTTTCCAAAATCCTATAATGTATCTTTAGCAGCTGCTCCGTAAATATTTATTCAGTCACCACCTAGGTGAATAGGCACACTCTTGGGAAGCTAAAACGTAAGAGCATTATCTGTGAAATATTAAAACTAAGTAGATCTCTGTTACAGTAATGACTATTTATATAGTAGCAATATATAAAAGGCACATGCTCTCCATAAGAATCTTTCACTGGCCTGTAGCATTTAAAGAAAGACATCTGGTCAAAGAGTATAGGTCTCCAGCCCAAGCCCAGCTCTCTACCATCTATTTGTGTGGGTTTGGCATTGACCCTTGATGACATTTTTTTTTAACTGGGGGATTCAACCCAGATGCAGTTTACCACTGATCTACATTCCCCCAACCCTTCAAATTTTTTATTTAGAGACATGGTTTTGCTAAATTGCTGAGGCTGGCCTTGAACTTGGGATCTTCCCAAGTCTCTGGGATCACAGGCAAGTGACACAGCATCTGGCTACCCTTGATGACTTTTTTCTTCTTTTTTTTTCTTTCTCTTTTTTTTTTAGAGAGAGTGACAGTAAGAGAGGTATATATAGACAGAGAATCAGTTTTATTTATTTTTTCATTTGGCCTTCCTTGCTCAGGCATTTGTTTGTGTACGTAAAATCCACATACTTGGGCATACCAGGCAAGCACAGTAACCCCTGAACCACCACTCCAGTCCCTACCCTTGATGACTCTTAATGACCACAGTTAACGCTCTGTGAAGAGGAGGCTCTGGGCAAGCAGCAGCTTGGGGGGCTGAGGCGGGAGGATCCTATGTTCAAGGCCACCCTCAGCAATTTAGCGAGATCCTGTCTCAAAATAAAAATAAATAAATACATAAATAAATAAATCAGGCTGGGTTTGTGGCTCAGTGGTTAAGCACCCCTGGGTCCAATCCCTGGTACAAAACATAAAGGGGGGAGCAATGGGCAGGCATGATTAGAAACGGAATAAAAGAGAACAAAACTGAACTAGAGGGGCTGGAGCAGTGGCTCAGTGGTTACCATGATTGCCTGGCATATGCAAGTATGTGAGTTCAAATCACAGCACCACGTACACAATGAAGTGTCGGAGGAATGAAGGTCACATGAAAAACTAAATAAAAATTGCTTCTCTGACTCTCTCTCCCCTCTTTCTTAAAAAAAATTAAAATTGAACTAGAAATGAACTCACAGATTATGGTCTAAAAGTTTTGGTGGGCAAGGAATTCAAGAACAACTACCTGTCTTAGTTATATAGTAGGGGTTATTGTTATCTTAATAGCACCCTCCAGGAATTTGTGCAGTCATTTTAGCCCCCACTGCAGGAGAAAAGAAACAATGACCAGAAGGTGCGATGAAAAACACTTGTGTTCACAATTAGATGTGAAAGCACTTTGTAAACTGTTAATCAGTTAGCACTTGAAGTGAAACCAGGGAGTTGGGGCTGTGGCTCAGCAACAGAACCCTTTCCTCGCACCCCTGCAGCTTTGGGTTCCATCCCCAGCACTGCAGAATAAACAAATCAGGAATAATGGAGAAATACTAACACTATCAAATCAAAATTAACTTTCTTGGACTGGGGCTGTAGCTCAGTGGTAAAGCACTTGCCTAGCACGTGTGAGGCCCTGAGTTCTGTCCCTAGTACCCCAACATTGGGGTTTCTAAACAACAATGAGCAACAAGAAATCTCAAATTTATGACCTATGAAACTCGGGTTGATTGTTCCGAGTATGAAATGAGTTGTTATATGTGAAGTGTCTTGTGAAATATTTTAATAAATTAATACCTTAATCCAATGTTAATTTTGGATATTAATATAAGAAATAAAGAAAGCAATTTTTAGTTGAGCTTCTTGAAAGCAGCCACAACTTCTTAATCTCCTTTATGTTTATAGTATTTGCATAATGCCTGACACTTTTAGGCATTTAATAGACATTTATCTAATGAAGTGTTGAATGAGTATTCAGTTATCTAGTATTAATTTTCCAGATGACTGGAAATATCTTTAAGCATCAAGACTTTTGTTTTTAATTAAATATTTTTATGGGAAATTTTTCTACTGTGATTTTTCAGAATATACTTGTCATTCTCAGAGAATATGAAAATCAATGAATGTGTAGAAATCTATCAATACTGCATTCTGCATTTATGAAAATATCTGAAGAAAATAGTAAAAATCCCTTTAAGAAGGCTCTTGAAAGGAGATGAAAGTATTTTAGGTAACTGAGGTACGTTAATAGCATTCACATTTTCAAAGAGCAGTCCAAAGTAGATGACAAGGTATTTAATAGTTGTTGCCAGAGCAGCAAAAGAAATATTTAGCCTATCCATCAAAATGCTACCACCACACCTTACTATCTGCTTTTGGTTAGTGTTCCTGGTAATTGGGTTTTATTGAGGGGGCAGGTGAAGTGGAAAGTAGGGACAGGCAGAAGGAATAAAATTTGAGTTCTGAACACTAAGTCAAGCAGCTACATCTGAACTGATCAGTTCTCTGGAAAGAAATAAAAAATTTTAAAAAAAGAAGGATCAATAGCTGCCCTGCAAATCAGCTTGAGGGCTCATTAGGAAAGTAAAAGAATAACAGATGACTCTTCCTTCTGGTACAACTCACATGAAGAGATAATATTTAACATCCAGAAGCTGCTGGAGGGCGGAGGGTGGAGAAGCCAGCCAGAGATGAATACACAAGCAGCTATGTTTTCACAGAATCGTAGACAAATGATACAAACAGTATAAGACAATGTGCAGAACTACATTGGGTACAAGTATCCTCCAGCAGCAGAATCTCGGTGCCTTCAGAAGAGAGGCCATCTCCATTGTCTATCAGCTCACCACCGAGTCTAGCACACAGTAGGTACTCAGTGGTGATTAGGAAGGCAGGAAGCAATGGAGCCTGACAAACTGTGTAGAAGGCAGCACAATGTTAACTATCCAAAGCCACAAATCCGGAAAAAAAAAAATTAAGCACTCTGGCACCCACTTCCGTACCTAAGTTCACAGTGGCTGGGCATAATCTGATCTTCTTTTGATCTGATTCAGTATTGCCATTATAGGTATAAATTATCTTCTGCCACAGTGATTTCCTCTACAATTCCCAAGGTGTGTAGGGGTTTGCATTCCCCTAGATTGCTCTTCCTGCTTGTTGCAATTGGGGTTAACGTTTTTCAACTTCAGAGACGTACTTTAGCCATTGATCTATACAATAATGCACGTTGACCTATTCTGTTCCAGGAACTCTAAGATTTGCTACGTGAGTTATTTTCTCCAACGGTCATGGAATCATAGAATTTCTGAGCTGGGGATGGATCTTCAAGACAATCTTTGATTAAATGCTTCATTTATTAAAAAAGAAGAAGAAAAGCAAAAAGAAAAAGCAGAGGCTCAGAGAGCGAAACTAGCACAAGATCACACTGTTAGATGGTAGCAGGAACAGTGTTAGATTAAAATCGGAGTTTTCCAATTGTTTTTAGGTCCTGACTCTTTCTGCCATGCCTATTGGATCTCACTCCTCAGCAGCATATGCAAAAATATTTCATGTTTTCATAGTGTTTCACAGGTTCCGAATCACTGCCACACAAATTGCTTCATCCTGCTAATGATGAGACTAATAATTATGGGTACAACTAAAACTTATGGTCACTTTTAGCAAGCCGGTTACCAAGTACATTTGCATGATTTCATTAATCCTTATAACAGTCCTATAACAAGGATACTATTTTTTTCACCCTGTTATAGATCAGGAATATATTCTTAAGGAGGTTAAGTAAATTGCCGAAGGCCACACAGCTAGGAAACGGATCAGTTTAGCAGTATCCTAATTGCCTGGTGCCAAAAGCTCCTCCAACAGTATCTGGCCGCCCACTGTGCTTCCCTCACAAATGCCCTCTGGAGCAGACAAAGAAGGTATTATACAATGCATTTTAAAGCCAGGCTTTGCTTGTAGATTGAAGCTTAATTTTATGGGAATTTTTCACTCATGCCTAGAAAATAGATCAATTCCCGGAAGGAGAAAATGTAGAGAAAGCAGCCTCCAGGGAGGCTCACAGTGAAGGGACAAGGGCAGAAAGAGATGCTAATACATAATTAGGAGCTACTACCCTTTTTCATATAGCCATAAGCTTGAAAGTGCATTGATTTCACTTACATTGAAAGTATATTGTGTAAGATTAAAACTGTGATTATGTAAAGTAGTTTTCACATATGCGCACACACACACTCACGCACACAATTTTAATGAAACAATATGCTGACTGGGTTGCCTGGTTACCAGTTGTCACTTAAGCAGGTACCAGCAGGCATATGGGCAAAAATTCTGGCACCCAGGTGGAGCAATATGGAAGCAGTGTTGACCTGGGCAATGACTTTGGTGGCCCCTAAAGCTAACCACCAGTATATGATGCAGAAACTATTTTCTACCTTGAACCTTCATTATGGAACCAGTTAACAAATTCCCAAGCATTCTGGCAACTTTATGAAGCCTTTCCGGCTCTCACCTCCCCCAGAGGGAACAAATTCTTCCCTTTCATATGTCCCCAAGAGAACTTTGCACAAACCTGTATTAGCTCACTAATTGTTCAGGTGGTGTTCATCTGTTTCTGTCTCCACAGCTAAGCTGTCAGCATTGTGGATGATTCTGAGGATAGCACAGCAAAGCAAAAGGAACTGGGGCTTTGAGCTCAGATACACCCACATTCACCCTGGCTTAGCTACCTATTCATTGTGGTCTTGGGAAAGTTATTTCTCTGAAGCTCCACTTCCTCATCTGTACAACAGGTATAGTAATTCCCACCATGGTTGGTGGTAGTGAGGACTAATTTAGGTAAGCACATGGTATGCCCAGTAAATAGCAGCCATTATTAGGAAGACACAACCTACCCTTGAGCTTGTCCCTGTCTAGCAGAGCTAGGCACATGGAAAGAGGCATCCATGATGACTGGTTGTTTTGTTTTGTTTTGTTTTGTTTTGTTTTGTTTTGTTTTGTTTGGAGATAGAGGCTGCAGAGGGGGCTTGGAAGCACAGAGGAAGGTCAATTTACACCATCCAGAGAATATTATTTCAGGAAAGCATTCCAGAAGGATAAAGAAGAATTAACAAGCCAGAGGGCACAGTTAAGTGCAATCCCAGGCAAAGATTGCTTGAGAATGTGGTATGTTCAGGGAATTGTAGAAATTATGATTTGAGCCAGAGAATGGCGAGGGATACAGCTAGCGTAGAAAGAGTGTGTGTAGGTTTTGGAGTCAAGCTATCTGGAGTGCCTTCATCACTTTGCAGCCATAAATTCTCAACCGAATGACTTCTTTCAGAGGCTCCTTCCCCATTTGTAAAATGATTTCAATTACACAAATTAATGTACATAAGGTGCCCAGTACAGACTATAGATTTTTTTTAAATGATAGCAAGTGTTTTTTTGCTCTGTTTATGCAGGGTAAGCTTAATGGTTGGCCCATGCCATGCATACTTTTCTATTGAATTGGGAGAAGGATGGATGGGTGAATTCAAGCACTTAATGCATATTTATTAGATGCCACCATGAGGTGCCAGGCACTGGGGCTTCAGCAGTGAACAAAAGAATCAAAGCTCTGCCCTAGAGTGACTTACAGTTCCCCAACTGAGATGGAAAAAGGGGCCACAGGTATCCCTAAGAGGATAGTCTACATCACGGCCCCTATGGCTCCTTAGTTCTCTGCTGAAACGCTAATAAACTGGCAAAGCCCAGTTCCCAAGAGGTCTCAATGTTAGTCCCACTTCGAAATAAACAATGAGAAGGCTCTTGTTCTCTTCCTTAATCGCATCTCACTTATCAAGTCCCAGCTTCCTGTTGTGATCCAGGGGGAACTGGTGAGTCGTGTTGTTTGGCAGGAAGAAATGTCAAGGAGGGCTCAAGTCATTTTTGGACTCTAACGTCTGAAGTGGTGGCAAGAGGAAATAGGAAAGCAGGACACACAAAAAGGTTACAGAGAGGGAGACTTGCTATCTCAGCAGCCAGCTGATAAGCGAGCTCAAATGCCTCGTGATGATGAGTGGGGGTTTTAATTCAATAGAAGGATAATCATACTTCACTTGCGTATACCTCTTTAAGAAAGGGTTCACCCAGGGGATCTCCTTTAATCCTCAGGACTCTGTGCAGTAGGAATTAACCCCATTTAATCTCATCTCTCGCCATAAGTTAACTCCTCCCTCTCCACTGCCTCTTTCCTTGTGGCGTAAAATTATCCATGTAGTCAAATCATAAACAGAAACAAAAAAAAAATCATACTTTATTCCTTATGCCTTCCTAGCCAACACCCTATTCATCTCCTCACAGCAAATCCACTAAACTTTAAGAATATGTGTATTAGTTCCCCTTCTATCACTCATTGCACTGAAATTGTGCTTGCTAAAGTTACCAGCAATCTCCCATTTGCCCAGACCCAGGGATGCTTGCCAGTCCCTACATGGTGGCTTCCTGTGGCTTTTGAAGCTATCCTGTGCTCATTCTCCTCCTTCTTCTCAGCCTGCTCCTTATCATGTTTGTCCTCAGAGTCTTCTCCCAGGATTCTTTCTCTCACGTATGTGGGGGGGGGGGGGTGAAGGCTGTATACGCCTGTGCAGGTGTGCGTACACACCTCTCTCTCCTTCTAAGTGAAGTCTCTCTTCAAAATCCTTCTCAGGCTTCCCATTTGTGACCCTTTCCCAAAAGTTGGTCTCCTCCGCTCTCACCTTCTCACTCTTCTCCCCAGCTCAAACACACGCACAATCGCCTTCCTCTTGCTTTCATTGTCACCCTTCCGCAGATTCGCTATACACATTTCACAGTGTTCCGTAGTTGTTCATGTGTCTGTCTTCCCAGAAGATTATGGAAATGTTCAAGTGGAGGGAGTGATTTCTCCCATTTTGCATACCTTGTACCTGGGTCAGTACCTGGGACATGGCGGGAGACACTGAGTTTTAGAGGTGTTTGACAGATTCTCAAGAGTCAAACAGCTATCAAGGGTAGGGACTCAACCCTAGTCTTCTGACTTTTAAGCTCTCATCTCCTCCACCTCAACACAGACTAGAGCCATGTTACAAGGATCTAATTGTAAGCTCCTCAACCTCAGTGCAATCTATAAATCAAGGGGCAAGATGGCGGGAAGGATTTCCTTTTCCCTCACAAACACTGTCCAGCTACCAGGTGTGGAAGGATTGTTTGGGATTTGTAGCCTTCCTTTTGCACACTCCAGGCTAAGAAGACAAGAAAAAAAAAGCCCACCTCCCATCTCTTCCTCCCAGTGGACGGTCAATACTGTCACTTCCTCTTAAGCAGGAGGCAGGAAGTCCATACTGGTTCCTGAAACTCCCAGTGTGCTTCAGATTTCCTCCCAAAGGAGTGGACTAGAGGGGGCCTTCATAAGACTGAGCCTGCCCCCATCTCTGCCCTCCTGAAATTGTATTCCTGAAGAAATCTTCATGAAGTGGTCAGAGATGCACCAGAAAAGAAGGAAACTTTGCCCTCCCCAGGGGTAAACAAGTTTTCTAGGGAGAGGCTGTGAAATCAGACAATGTGTGCATTCGCCAATTACAAGCTCAGATTCCACCCAAATACACACCATCAAAGGCTGAACCAAGGCCTTCATTACATGTACAGGGCCCTCCTGCTGTTCGGGAAACATTTTAGTGCTGCAGTGAAGCAAGATAAATGTCACAGAAGCGGGGAGGTACAGACGGAGCCAGGCAGCAGGGCCTTCTCTGGACCTGATGACTCACTTCACCTTGTCATTTATAACGCCTCAGCCTGCGACGGGGAGAAGGAAATGAAGAGGAAAAGTGTGGGCTGTGTTGTGCATGTAATTTGCCTCACCGTTTCAGACGGCTTTCTAATGAGCTTTCTCATTAAGGGCTCTGTGAGTCTATGCTTAAAGTTTTCCGGACAAGCAAGTAAGCAGGACTGGAATCAGATGGCATCAGCCTAATGGTTCATTTTTAAGACACTTGTGAAGGAGGGAGGGGCAAACGAAGAAAACATTATATGCGGGAGGAGAGATTTGCTACCTCTTGTCCCAGGAAGTTTGCAAATTCACATTTTTTTTTAGCCGATCAGTATGAAACTACTGATGTTAATCAGTTATTGGAATATTAGGGGTATCTGTGATACCATTTCTCCTTTCAAGTGGTTCAGGGAGAGAGGTCAATTGTCCTGTGCTATCCTAGCTCTGGCTTTCCATTTCCAGTAGAGGACCCCTCACATTGCATCAGAAATAATATCCTCTCTGGGCTCTGACCCATGTGAGAGAAGCACCCCACTCTCCCTCCTTGGTATTTCCAGGTCTAGCACCCTGCCGGAGACATGGTAGACACTCGCTAAGCGTGATTTTACCATTTAACTGAATTCATGAGATGCAATTAGTTCATGAAAAGGTACATTAAAGATTAGGCGAGTACATGAGAGTAATCTAACACCTTGGAAGGCTCAACAAACATGTTCATGTGCTAATATAGCCCCTGATGAAAGCAGCAGCCTTCGGTTGAAATTGTCAAGAGGAAGGAAGAAAAGTCCAGGTAGGGATTCAAAGAGGCAATTTCTTTGTAATTTATGGACTTTGTCTGTTGGGTTTCTGAGCATGAATTAGCCCTTTGATGATAAAGGATGCGGGTTCAATTTTATTTATCTTTCTTTTTTTTTAATTTTTTTAAAGAGAGAGGGACAGTGAGAGAGACAGAGAGAAACAACTTTATTTAGTTTTTCACATGGCTTCGGTTGCTCCAACACTTAGTTGTGTACGCGGCGCTGGGGTTTGAACCCAGGTCCCTGTGCCTGCCAGGCAAGCGCCGAATCCACTGAGCCACAGCTCCAGCCCCTTATTTATCTTTCTTAACAGAACATAAGCTTAGACACAGGAAGGTGAATTCTACCTGTTGTCCATGCCTGAGCCAATTGTCCAGTAATCCTTCCCTCTGCCTGTGTGATACAAAAAATGCCTCACTCTGATTCCGGGGACTTCCAGAGGCAATACACTTGAAAGTGGTGGTCATGGAGGGTGTGCTCAACAGAAACCAGGTGACGCCCCATCTTCTTGCCAAAAAGAGCAGACAAAGAAGAGAGAAGCTGCCCTTTATTAGCACTCCACTGTAGTGGAGATAGACATCAAGACAGGTGATGCAACCCTCCATACATGTTGGCTCAAGGGGTCCGGCCTTTTTGCTGAATGTTCTTGTATGCGCAAACCAGCGGGGTGGAGGCCATCTCCCTCTCTCTCTCTCATTCAAGTCCACACTTGAGAAGCCAGCAAGGAGTCAGTGACCCATGCCTAGGAACAGAAAGAGCCTGGGTGTTTTCAGATGCTATATCTAAAAAAGGTTTTTTTCTGATGAGTATCCCTAACCCATATTTAACAAAGAATGATCTGAGGACTGTGTGCATCAGATCCCTAAAGATGCTGATTCAAAGGATTGATCTCAATTGGGTGTGGTGACACACAACTTTAATCCCAGTGACTCAGGAAGCAGGAGGGTTACAAGTTCAATTATGGCCTGGGAAACTTAGTGAGACACCCCCCCATCTCAAAATAAAAAAATAAAGAGGGCTAGGGTATATAGTTCAGTGGTAGGGCACCCCTGGTTCAACCCCAGTAACGAAAATCATAATAATAATTTATCTCCCAGCTGACTTAGTATCCTGGGGAAGGAGTTCTGGCATCTAGAGGTTTTTGGGGGTTTTTTGGTTTTTTTTTTTAATAAAGAAAGAGAGAGGGACAGTGAGAGAGAGAGAGAAAAAAAAACAATTTTTATTTAGTTTTTCACTTAGCTTTCATTGTTCTGAAACACCGCTGTGTATGTGGGTGCTGGGGTTTGAACTCATGTACTTTGAACTCATGTACTTGCACATGCCAGGCAAGCACCGTAACTACCGAGCCACCGCTCCAAACCGCATCTAGAGTTTTATTAGGCTCCTCTTCCTGCTGAAGTTCAAGAGCCTTTGGCCCGGGCTTCTGACCTAGAAGCACCATGAATCACTAGAGGGCACCCTGGAACAATACTTTTCCCAGGCTGTGGCTTCTGGCTCATGCCAAGAGACCAGCACCGTGGCGCCCACGTAGCTCTGGGCTGCAGCTTCCGAGCTCATTCTGGAACCAGTTTCCTTTCAGAAACATCGCCCAGTTGCCACATCACCAAATATGTCTTGCATGCATTTATTTCCACAATGGCACTGTAATAAATTCAAGTTCTAAAGAAAAATCAGACTTTAAGTCATCCTATGTTCATTCATTACACACAAATTGTATGCCAGGAAAACATTAGGTATTAAAATAATTGAAGACATTCTTTCTACTCTCAAGAAAACTGTGGGAAAGATAAGAAAAAACTCTAAAATCACTTAAAGTGATTCTAATTAATAGTAATTTTCAAATTAATAGTAAAAATGGAATAAATGTAGTGAATCAGACATAGACAAGGAGCTTCATGAGGGGCCCCTGAGCTGACAGGTAACTTCAGGCTGAGATCCCTAAGAAAGCATCCTGGAATGAAGTCAGAAGGAAATAGAAGTCAGGCCAGCCCAGCTGCCACACCTGCCTTTCGAATCAGCAGGTACTTAACTCAATGTGGCAAACGGAAGCATCCTGTTGGCATGGCGAGGGTTTATTTGACGGACGCTTGCAGAGTGCCACCATGCACCCTGGCACTGGTCAAGAACCGGGGATACAACAGAAGACAACTTTGGACCGCCCTTGGCTTTTACAGTCCAACAGGGAAGACAAAAGCAGTGGATTAAATGATAGGTAAGATAGGTTTGTGGGTGCTCAGAGGTGAGAAACCTACCCAGGGGCCAGAGTGGGGAAATATCCAATGGAAGCACTGCAGGAGTTAGAAGCAGAGAGAGATAAAGTGTATTTGAAGCTGGGGAGGAAGGGAGCAAAGCCTATTTGAGGAACTGAAAGAAATGAGCTAGATTAGTGGGGATAGGGTATGCTGAACTGTTTGGGGGACACAAGGTAGGTAGGGATCAGTTCACAAGGCGTTTAATGGGACTGTCTGAACATAATTCTCAGGGTACTGGGGAGCCATTGAAGGGTTAAGAGCAGCAGAGTTGGTGGCGCCATGTTGAGATGTGCATATTAGGCGGACCTGCCTATGCCAGGGTCAGTGCTACCTTGGAATATTAATAAACAGGCTCTCCCTTTAACAGGACCTTTCCGGTTTCCTTCCTCCATCCCTATTCACTAGTTTCCCTTGAAATCTTTTCAAAGTGGAAATCTCTTTTTAAGGTCAGCTTCACAAGCCAGATAGCAGAGGTGGAAAGAAGGGACCAACAATTGCGACTCTCAAAAGCTGGACTGCCCTCCTCCAGGTACTCTGTAATCCTTGCCAAAAGCCAACTCTGGCAAAGTACAGAGAGGGAGGCAGAGCCACATGGGATGGAGAGAAAGAGGACTCCAAACCCCAGTCCCTAGACTGGGTGTCCTGAGCACCTACCATGGTATGGGGGCAGAGTTGAAGCCAACACATGCAGGGACCTGCACAAAACTTCCATCAAGTGTACAAAGGGAGGCTTTATTTACCTGGGCGACAGCTGTTCTATTACTCTTGTGTCTGACTTATGACTTCCACATGGCCCACACGTCAAACTGTAAAACCCTTAATCAGTACTCCTGTGATTATCTGTGCTGTAGCAGAGAGGCAGGTGATGGCCACATGCTTTAATGACCAGAAGCAAGATATTAATGCCGCCACCAAATCTTCCAATTTAATTAAAGTCTGGTTCCGTGCTTGTTTGCTTAAATGATCACAGAAGACTTTTTTTTTTTTTTAACCGACTCCACCCTCAGGCCTTCCCAAGGCAGCCTGTGCTACATCCTCAACCCCTGAAAAGGAAGTCGCATGGAGAACAGGCCTGTGGGTAACACTGGTTCCTCAATCCCGGCCGCTGGGACAGGGAGCACTCACGCCCAATTTCCTTTCCTTCCGAGCAAGGAAGAGTGTGTGCAGGCGCTGGAGCCTCTGGGCACAAAAATAGAATATTGGAGCGTTTGGATTTTCCTTTCCTGATAGTGAACTCACTCAGGAAGAGGCTCTTAAACAAGGGTGGTTTTTTTTGTTTTGTTTTGTTTTTCAAAAAATATTCAGTGGGGGAACAAAACTGTTGAGAGATGACTTTGCAGTCCCATCCTCTTTATTCCCCCACAAGGCTCAGGAGAGGTAATCCTTACCCCCAAACTGCCTCTTTTGCTTATCCACAACCCCCCGCCCCCAGCATGCTTCCAGACTCCTTGGCACAATCTCCCAAGTCCTAAAAGCACCACCATCTCTTTGATTGTTGGGCTCATAACTGAGACTTCCCACACAGTGATATGAAGAGACATATGATTCAAGCATCTCCATTCCAGAAATATTATTAGTCTCAGGAAAAAATAGGGGCCTGCTCCATGTCTGTCACCTGAAATAAACTCCCAGTTCCTTCCCTCCTGCTTCCCAGATGCTTGATTCTAAAGATTATTCAAGCTGATTTCACCACCCCCAAGGTTCCTAACCCCAGCCTGTGGCAGAAGGAGAGGGTGAGGAAGGAGGAAGGGGACCCTCTGGAATTGGCCACCTGGGGGGTGGGGGGAAGAACATGAGGCACATGCTGGTCACATGGAGGAAAAATGTGCTGGGCTAACCTCTGAGACTCCCTAGAGAATCCAGAGTTTGTGTCTCTTTGCAGGGCTCAGAACAGCCTGTATGTTCTCTCCCTGTTGTGTGCCTGGCGCTTCCCCAGTGAGATATCTCCTGTAAAAGCTTTTCCTGTGAGGGGTGGGGAGCTTTTGTTCTCTGGGAAATCTGGTGTGGCTAATTAAGAGCATTGTCCTGTGAGGGGGGAGGGCTGCCCGCTTCCAGAGACCTGGGGGGGAGGGGGGACTGCCCTGAGCTGTTAAAATGTTCTTGATCTCTCTGCCCTGCTGTGCAAACGGTTTTAGGGGGATCTTGTGATACAGCCCAATAGAATAAAAATAGATATGTGAAGTGAAATCTCTCTTTTCTGTAACATGTTCTCTGCAATGAATTGGGTTTCTCAGCCTAACTCATTTCAGAGAATGACCTTCCAACAGTTTGGCTTTTGACTCCTACTGATCGGATAGGTGCTGAAGGTCACCAAAGCCTTTTTCTGTTTCACCCTCTTTACCTGTCCAGTAACATGCAGGTGTGTTGCAAAAGTAAAATTTCTAGCAACAATTTTGATTTAGATGTTGGTCGTCAGTGTACAAGAAGTTCAACAACTCTTAGTTCTGGATATGAAACAGAAATAGAATATTTTCTGGCATGTGTAGGATACACCACTGCAAAGGTCTTAAAATGTCATAAAAGGGGCTGGAGGGGTGGCTCAGCGGTTACGGCGCTTGCCTGGCAAGCGCAAGCATGCGGGTTCAAACCTCAGCACCACGTACACAATGAAGCGTCCGAGCAACGAAGGCCACACGAAAAACTAAATAAAATTCATTCTCTCCTTCTCTCTCTCTCTCTCTCTTAAAAAAGTAAAATGTCATATAAGCTATGATTGTCCCCATAGTGGCAAATCCAATTAGGAGCAAACATCGTTGGGGCGACACTCTACAAGGTGTATCATTTACCTGCTTCATTCTCTCTGGAGTCAAAAATCTTCAATCATCAAATGCTACAAATATTTATTGAGCACTTTCTATCTGCTAGGTGGTGTTCTGGATGCTTCGTAGATGGTAGTGAATAAAACAAATATAGATCTTAAAGGATGTGCAGTGTAGGCAGCGAAGGCGAACCATAAATAAAGAAGTAGATTGTGGAAAACATTAAAAGGTAATATGTGCTTTACTGGAAAAGGTACATTAAAGGAAGGGCAATTAGGAGAATTGTGGTGCAGTTGAATAAAGACTCGGAAATGACAAAGTTGGTGCGTCACACAGCTTTGCATCTCTGTGACCAATTACCTGACAACCTAGAGGAGGGAAAGTTTCTTTTGGCACTTAGTTTCAGAGGTTGAGTCCATGGTGGGCAGATTCCATTGCTCTGGGCTCAAGGTAAGACAACAGTTCCTGGCCAGAGGGCATGGCGGAAGGAAGCTGCTAGTCAAGGTAGCTGTGGAGCCCACTGAAGGTCGGGGGCGCAGGGGGAGGTACAGGAAGGGGACAATATGAACTGATTAGCTCTCGTAATCTAACCACTTCACTTTGGAATATTCCTGCATTAATGCGGGAGCTTTGGGGTGGACATCTCATATCCAATCATAACAGTTAGCTACGTGGATGCCTATAGAAAAACTTTTGGAAAAACTTCTCCAAAGGAAGGAAGAGGCATTGCAAAGGAGCCGCGATGACAATGTTCCTGGAGCAAGGAGGCCACTGTTGCTGGAATAGTAGAGTATATAAGAGGAGGGGACAGAGAGGTGACAGCTCCAGGTCAGAACACTGTATGCCATTGGAAGGACTTTACCTTTGACTCTATAGAAGAGGGAGTCACAGGAGCTTTCTGAGTGAAGGAACGAAACGGTCTAAGTTTTAACAGAATCCCCCCGGCTCCTGTGTAAATATGCAGTAAAAGGGTATCAGCAAAGAGAAGAATCTTACACGTGTACACATTTTTTTACCTGAATATATATTTGAAAGTAGAGCCAACAAGATTTGTTGATAGATTAGATGTGGGGTGTGAGAATAAGAGTTAAATTCAGGGCAACTCCCAGAGTTTTGGACTGCAGGACTGAAAGGAAGGAAAAAGCGTCAACCAAGAAAGGGAGGGCTGTACCAGGTCACTTGGAGTTGTTTGATGAAGTAACTTTTTCTGTGGTTTTTATCCAAGTATGCTCATTACAACCACATTTGCCCAGCAACCCCAGAGATTTGGGGTTAGTGGGCTCTGGAGTGGGGCCCAAAACCATATTTAATGCCTATGTTTAGGTGGAGAATCTCTGAATTGCAAAATAATATTGGGTGGGATTTTGTGTTTAGAATTCTAGACTTGGACTGGAGATATAGCTCAGTGGTAGAGTGCTTGCCTGGGATGCAGGAGGTCCTGGGTTCAATCCCCGGCACTGCAAAAAATAAATGAATTAATTAAAATAAACTTCTTTATAATGAAACAAGTGAAAAGATTTATAAATAATTCTCCCAATCTCTGGTATGAACCATACATTGTAAGTCCTCTTTTCAAATTATATTCTAAATGAACTACATATAGCTCACTAAACAGTTAAAGCTAAAACATATGAAAGTGATAAATAATATAGAATACAGCTCTGAGGTTAACTTCCCATCTTCCACAATTGGAAATTGGTAACGCTTGTTATCGGTTATAGGACAATTCTGTCCTGAGTAAATTTAGGTTCCTCTGATGCTTGACTGGGTGGGCTACCTAAACACCCAAATAATCACCTGCCCTCTAAGCAGGGACCAGAGGAGACGAGATGTACAGGCAAATCTTCAGCATAAAATAAATGGAAGACGAGCATTCCCAAGGATTTGGGGGATGGCTAAAAAGTGTCATGCTGGGGTCTCTGACTCAGCCCCATATATATAACATTAAGCTCATAATGAAGGTTACCAATGGCAGTTTCCAGATTTAAAAACTAGGACTCAGGGAGGCCAATCAAGTTCCCTTTCTGACACCCAGCTAACAATTTCATGGCACACTGGGCCTCCAAGCTACGAATCAAAGGCCAGCTTCACTGGTTCCCAGGCTGTCAGCACGTCCCCCTCAGAATTGGTGGTTTCCACCCAGGGTTGGACTCCTCTCCCTTGGTGAAAGGAAAGGTGCATAATGAAACAGCATTCAATGGGGACTCTATTCAGCCTCCCTACGACCATCCGGATCGTTCTTTTATCCTGAATCATTTTCTCAAACCACTTATTTCTGTGGGGTGGTGGTGGGAACATTGATGACAAAATGGCACCCTCTTATCCAGCTCCCTGTGTCTGACTCACACCCGCAGACAAGATTGAGCCTCTCCACGTCTGCGCTCCCCAGGGAGCTGGAGGTGGATTTTAACTCGCCCTTGCCCTCCCTCCCCGTCATCACCATGAAGACTGTCAGCTTCCTTGGATTTAAAAAAACAACAGAAAAAGAAAGAAACAAAGCAACTCCACAAACCTTTATTACTCAGCAGGTCACTAGAGGCGGAGGGAGGGAGCAGCCAATTTCCAGGCTCACGTGGAAGCCGCGGAGCAGGCCACTGACAGGCCAGCTGCTAAATTGGCCATACGGGCTCTCAGGCAAGGAGCAAGAAGGGGCTCCCCTTCCTGCATTGAACCTCTACCTGAAAGGATTCTCTTCCCCATTCTTTTGAGGACATTTATCTGGGAGACGTTTAGAGTACTGGTCTTTTTGAAATAAAGCATTTATTTGACCTAAAAAAAAATATAGCATTCATGTCCAATGAGAGTAGAGGAGGACTTGACGTCATGTGCTATTCTTAATGCCAGTTGGCTGTGATTGGAGTTGCTGCTTTGGTTACTCATTGAGGACAATAGGCCAGTACTCATTTTTCATTTTCACTTTCTCCCTGCCCCAGACTCTCTGGAGCACAGCTCTTTGCAAGATGCCTGTCCCAGGGGTAAGGATTGTGTCTGTATACAAAGCCAAGGTGTCCAGTTCTATGTGGATTCAACCCCTCACCTTATCTTTCTTAGCACCCTGCTTTGTGACACCAAGACTGAAACCATGTGATGCAGAGTAGCTGCTTGTGGGATCTACCAGGATTTAGCTGACAGTGGGAAATGACTTTCTTTGGAGGAAGGACTTGGTCAGTTTCTGATTGTGTTGGGATATTTGACTTTTTTTGCACACTCGTCAAATGGCTATTCAGGGTGCATTTTTACCTTTCTCCCAAGGTTGCTCTGGGAGAGTGGGAAAGGGGGCACAATGAGGAGCAAATTGCTCCGATTAATATTTTATTTATAGTTCAGTCTATCAGGGTCATTTCCCTGGATGCCAGCTTTCCTTTATGAACACGGAAATACTGTGTCAATGTCTGTGTATCCCTCTAAGAGTCAGGAAGCCAGTTAGGAGGAGTGAGAGGCACTTTTATTTATTTACATATATATGTTTATACATTTGGTAGGTTGGCACTGTAAATATGTCTGGTCCAGCTTTTCCTCCTACTCTGAAACTTCTAAGTCACCTCAGTTCCCTCCAGACTGTGTCCTAGGAAACAAATCCACTTTATTCTGCTTTATTCTGCTGCTCTCTCTCGTGTGACCAAACTGAGTAGCCAGAGGCACAACTTCCATGATGAAAATTTGACTTTCAAATCACACAAGCTTGTGACACTGGGGCTCGGGCCTTGTCTCCTGGTCTCTGGAAAGGGAAAGGGCCACAGAACCCAGGCCGCTGCAGGGCATCATGGCAGGGATGATAGGTATTTGGACATTGGGAGAATACAAGGCCTGGGAACCTTAAATTACTGAAAACAAGTTTAAACAGTGACCTTAATGTTTGTGTAATTTTAACTCATGTTTGTGTAGAGAAGACATTACCTCAGACTCGGGCATGATGCCTTCAGGAACCTTGAGGTGTCCTGTTTGATTCAGACCTCCCTCCTCAAGGGAGGAAAATTCCCTGAGTACTTGGGTAGAAATAGAATGACCTCATTTCCAAAAAGCTCCAAGTGACCAGTGACCAAGTTGGTACAACTTTTTTTCATTTCTTTTCTTTTTCCTTGTGGTGCTGGGGATCAAACCCAGGGCCTCATGCATGCTAGGCAATGGCTCTACCACTGAAGGTGTGCACCCCCAGCCCCAAGTTGTCATTTTATGCTAGGTGTTTAGGGTAATGTATTTAATATTCACTCGTACATTAGTGTTGAGAATTTCAGTGGAATGTTTAGATGCAAGCATTCATTCATAGATTCATTTCGTAAATATTGAGTGAGCAGTTATGGAGATAAATGATGCTGTACCTGCCTTTATGGGCCCAGCACACTTCCGCTGCACGACTCTGCTAACCTGTACCTGCCTTTAAAAGTACTTAACAAGCTGGGCACAGTGGTACACAACTGCAATCCCAGCAGCTTGTGAGGCTGAGGAAGGAGCATCGCAAGTTCAAAGTTGGCCTCAGCAATTTAGGGAGGCCCTGAGCAACTTAGGAAGACCCTATCTCAAAATAAAAAAATAAAAACAAACTGAGGATGTGACTCAGTGATTAAGCACCCCTGGGTTCAATCCCTGGTACCAAAAAAAAAAAAAAAAAAGGTGCTAACAGCTGGGCCTGATGGTGCATGCCTATAATTCTAGCTATTTGAGTGGCTGAAGCAGGAGGCTCACAGGTTTGAGTCCAGCTGGGGCAACTTAGTGAGACTCTGTTGCATAATAAAAAATAAAAAGGTCTGGGGGATGTAGTTCAGTGATAGAATACTTGCCTAGTATGTGTGAGTTCCTGGGTTCAGTCCCCAGAACTAACTAAATAAATAAATAGTTAGCAGGCAGGACTCACTAAGCACTTGCTACGTCAGGCCCAAATCTCAATGTTTCTCTTAGCTTTCCTGATTACTCATCACAACATGCTTCTGAGTCAGGCATTGCAGAAAAGAACACTGGGGCATAAGATAGCAAACTTGTCCAAGGTCATAGAACTAGAATATCGCAGAGCCTGGATTTGAACCCAATTTTACTCCAGAGATTGAACTGTTAAGCAATTGTACTTGACTGCCACAGCCTCCTGCGCCTAGGGCTTTACGAGAAGATAGACTGATATACTATGATTGAGGAAGTCATTAAGCATGTAAGAGGTGTGTCAGCCCAAGACACTGTACCACCAGGACACATATTTTTAGCCAAATTTCCTAATTTGTGTAAGACTCAAGAATTTGTCTGGAAAACTAGTTTTATTGTGTCTATAATATGTAGAAACAGGCAGATACAGGTTGAGTAACCTTTATCTGAAATGCTTGGGACCAGAAGTATTTCAGATTGTTGTGGTTGTTGGGTTGTTTTGGGAATCTTTGCATAAACATAAAGAGATGACCTGGTGATAGAACCCAAGTCTAAACACAAAATTCATGTATGTTTCATATATACCACTTATACATAGACTTAAGGTAACTTAATATAATAACATTTTTAATAACTGTGCAAATAAAGCAAATTTCATGGTGTGGAATTTTCCACTTGGGGCATCTTGTTGGTGCTCAGAAAGGTTTTGGATTTGGACTTTGGATTTTCAGAGTAGGGATGTTCAATCTGTATATAGATGGGTATAGGAGAGAAGCCCAGAAAAGGTGTTAGCTAGATTTCATCTCATTGAGACTAAGGATAGCTTTCTTGCAGAGTCCAGAATCGGTTCACGAAGATTGGATAGAAGACCACAAGGTCGGGGGCAAGGAAAGCCTGGTGAAAGATAGCCTGATCATGAGAGGTCACCCATGTCACCTCACGAGGTTAGGGCTTTATCCTAAAGGATTTGCACTTTAGAAAGCTCACTGGCTGCACAATGGGGAATGGATTAGAGAAGCAAGGATTGGAGGAGAGACCCGCCAGTAGACACTGGGATAATCCTGAGTAGAGAACACAGGCTCTGAGCCTGGGAAGTGCTGGTGGAAATGGAAGTAAATCTGTGGATTCCAGAGATATTTGAGAAGCATAATGGTCAGACTGGACTGGCAATGGGGCACATATGAGAGAGAAGAATTTAAGAGCAGCACCTGCTTTGCTGGCTTAGGCAACTGGTTGTATAGGAACCCAAGAGAAATGGCAGTTTGGGAGGGAAAAGCAGGTGAATTTGGATGGACTGAACTGTTGTGCCTGTAGGAGAGCTGAGTGGAAATAATCCAGGTGGCGGGTTGATGAATCTAGTCCAGAATTATGGATTTGGACGTCATAAGCAAATAGATGCTAACTAAAGCCAGGAAGTAGATGGCCCTATTTCAGGCAGGTGTGTGGCTCGAGAAATAGAGGCCTCAGCACAGGACCGAAAGGAAAAGGGATGGTCTTTAAAAAGAAGAAAACCACAGATATAGAAAGAAAATCCGGTTTAGCAAAGAGCATTTCAAGAGATAGTGAAGAGCCCTGATAAACACGGAGAGGCGAAGAAATAGATGGAATGAGCAGGGTTCAAGGGTTTTGCATTAAGGAGCTTATTTGTGCCTTTGATGAGAGCAGATTGAGAGAGGTGTCACTGCATAAGCTGGATGTGGTGGCCTAAGGAGTGAATGGGAGGTGAGGGACAGTGAGGCCAAGGGTGGGCAATTCCTGAAGACCAGCTGAGAGGGGGAACAGAGAGAGAGGGCAGGGCCCTTGGACAGCTTTTGTTTGTTGTTGAGCAAAGACTTGACTGTTGTTGTTTTTTTTTTTAAATTTGGTTGTAGATGAACAGAATACCTTTACTTTATTTATTTTTACTTATATGTGCTAAGGATCAAACCCAGCACCTCACACATGCTAAGCAAGTGCTCTGCCTCTGAGCTACAAACCGCAGCCCAAGACTTGACTACTTTAAATATGGATGAATGGATTCAGTAAGGGAGGTGTAAGTGGGGAAGGAAGTGAGAGGGAGAGATTAACAGAGCAGGATTTCTGAGAAAGTGGGAAGGTTTGGGTTTTGGCTGCAGAGAAGAGGCCCACTTCTGTTGTCCCAGGGGGAGGCCAGGCTTTCTGTGGGAAGTTGAGTGATTGTCACAGGGTGGCCAGTACTTTCCCTGTCAGACAGTGTTGAGTCATTTGCTGAGAGTGAAGGGGAAGTGACATGTGTGGGTGGGAGGGATGGATCTTTAAAGATTTACAGAGTGGAGAATGTGGGAGAGAGCTGCTTTGAAGAATGAAAGGGATTGTGACATTCACTTGTAGCCAAGTTCCCTGTGCTGCAATGAGACCTAGGAGCTGAACTGGGAAAGTACTTTAACTGCACAAATTAGCTTGACACTCACGTCAACATGTGACCTACTTGACTGGACATAGCATGAAAAGTATTTCTCAGAATTAATATTCATTAATAATTCATTGTAAGTGCTGTGTTTACAATGGATACAAAGACTACACGAATCTCATCTTTTCATTATATTCTGATATTGGAACACTGGTATAACTGGCACAAGGAGTTTGCTAGAAGGAAGCACAGGCTCTGAAGGTTTAGTCCTCAATGGTCTACTTACCAGACAAGATAATGGGGATAATAAGAACCCTTGATTCATAGGATTGTTAAAGGAGATAGTGTATTTGTTAGGATAATTTATGCACATATATTAAATATGTGTATATATAAATATGCATCATATATATATATATGTATATGTATATAAACTTTTTTTTGTGCTAGATCTTGTTATCAGACCCCAGGCTTAAGTGATCCTCCTGTGTCTGGGATGAAAGGCATGGACCAGCATATCCAGCCTTGACATATAACTTTTAAGTTATTAACTAATTCCCTTCCTGGATCTATCCCTTGTAATCTATTCTTTGAAGAGGAATGGGGTAAAGGAGAAAAGTAGAATGGAATGGAGGTAGGGAGTGAGACATAAAACAAAAAAAGTCTGAGTCTGGAGTAGTGGCTCAGCAGTTACAGCACTTGCGGGGCATATGTGAGTTCGAACCCCAGCACCACGTACACAACAAAGTGTCAGAGCCAGAGCGTCAGAGCAACGAAAGCCACATGAGAAACTAAATAAAATTGGTTCTCTGGGGGTTGGGGATTTAGTTCAGTGGCAGAGTGCTTGCCTAGCACGCTCAAGGCCCTGAGTTCAATTCTCAGCCCTGCAAAAAAAAAAAGGTTCTCTCTCTTTAAAAAAAAAAAAGAAAAAGTCTAAGAAGTCTCATTAATTTGGGAACCCCTAAATCTATTCAGAAGGTTATCCCAGGGAATATTTCTTGTTTCTGAAACCAATAGCAAAATCGTCCAAAAAAAAAAAGAGGGATTGTCTCTGACACAGTTGATTATTTCTAAAGAGTAGAAAAGATTCTCTCCTTCCTGGAGAGAAGGCAAAGAGAGAGACAGAGAGAAAGAGAGAGGATGTGTGTGTGTGTGTGTGTGTGTGTGTGTGTGTGTAGTGGGGTGCAGGTACTGAATAGAAGTTCAGACTAACGAGAACCAAGCCCATAGGAAAGGGAAGCATTCCAGGAAGGGGACATTCAATTAGTTATCTACTTCTATGTAAAAATTTGCTCCAAAGCTCAGCAGTCAAAGAAAACAATGACCATTATTTCCAGTTCTTGGCTTGGGGTGGGGGCAGAATGCGAGAGAGGCTACCTGGATAGTTTTGGCTCAGGGTCTCTTGTGAGGTTACAGTTAAGCCACTGCTAAGGCTGCAGTCCTCTGTAGACTTCCCTGGAGCTGGTGGATCTGCCTCTAAGTTGAGGCACGTGGCTGTTTAGCAGGGACCTCAGTTTATTACCACACAGGTCTCCCCTTGGAAATGCTCAGGACTTGGTGGTTGGCTTCCACCAGAGTGACCAATCTGAGAAAGAAAAGAAAGGACCCTCTCAACCTGTTTCTAAATCCACGTTTTAACCTCTATTCTACATGTATATAGAGTACATTTTTTTTAGTACAGAGCCTAGAACTAGTAAATGTTCAATAAATGTTGGTTATGATTATTAATTTTCCTAATTGGAAGAAAAGATACCTTCCTAGATTCAAGAAATTAAAGGATGAGTGCAGTCATCTTGAAAGGCAAACATTACATTTTTATTAGTCCTTTTTGTGACTGACATTAATAACTTGACAAACTTTATAAAACGTCCCCATGGCAAAGCGCCTTGGTGAACCAGGTGCCGTGGAATTGCTCGGCAGCGGATCTAGATCGACTATGACTACTATTTGTCTTACCTTCTGTTTATAAAGTCTTAATAAACCAAAGTCATTCTTTCAAACATTAGTATCCTGTCCAGATCCACAGCTGCCAATTCTTCCCTTCCCACAGCGCTCATCCACACCACTGCCTTCCTCAAGGTGACTGAAAAGAGTGTGGATTCCAAGAGACCTGAATTCAGCCTCCACGCGGAGGCCAAGCTGTACAACCTTGAGCAAGTTCCTTAACAGTGCTGAGCTTCTGCTTCCTCCTTTGTAAATCAAATGGTCAAGCAGCCAGCACCGTGCTCATCACAGAGTGAGCTGTCCGTAGTTCAATATCCTTTTCCCCTTTTTTTCTTCCAGTAGATTTTTTTTAACTTTTTTTTTTTTTTAAAGAGAGAGGGACAGTGAGAGAGAGAGAGAGAGAGACAAAGGGAGAAACAACTTTATTTCGTTTTTCACATGGCTTTAGTTGCTCCAACACTTAGTTGTGTACGTGGTGCTGGGGTTTGAACCTGGGTCCTCATACTTGCCAGGCAAGCACCAAAACCACTGAGCCACCGCTCCAGCCCCCCAGTAGATTTTTTTTTTTAAGAGAGAAGGACAGTGAGCAAAAGCAAGAGGGACAGAGAGAATTAATTTTTTTTTAAATTTTTTATTTTGAGCAAACTTACAAGATTTTAACAAAATAATATAAAATGTGTATAAAATATGCATATATTCTGGATTTTGCAATTATCCCCAGGAGTGCCCCCCCAATTACCCTCCCTTATCCCTCCCTTCCCCTTCCTGTTATAACTCTAAAAAAAGTATTAGATTGTATTAATTTTTATTGAGTTTTTCGCATGGTTTTTCTTTGCTCTGACACCTACTTGTGTACGTGGGTGCTGGGGTTTGAACCTGTGTACTTGCACATGCTGGGCAAGCACTGTAACTGCCGAGCCACCCCTCCAGCCCCCTTCCAGTAGATTTTAACTCCTAGGTTCATTGTAGGGCCCAATGATTTTGATTATGCCAGCTTATGGCACCTGAAAGTTACCACATTATGTCCATTCATTCTTTCATTCATTCATTCATCCATTTACTTTAGAGGAACTGGGACTTGAACCCAAGGTTCTATGCATGTTCAGCAAGTGTTCTGTCTCTGAAAAATACCCCTGGCCAAGGAAAGTGGTTTCCTGTTGTTGTTTCTTGGTATTGGGGATCAAACTCAGGGCTTTGTACATGCTAAGCACATGCTTTACCTCAGAGCCAGTCCTATCGGACGATATTTAAATGTAGGAGAAAAGTACCCAGTAATATCTCTATTTTGTATTTTGTTAATAGTCAAGTCTATCTCCCTCAATATATTTTCTGAGGACCAGAACTATTTCTTATTCATGATTATATTTTTCCCAGTAGTACCTAGCCAAGTGATTGGGACTTAGTACTATTTAATGTTTTGGTGACCAAAATAAAATGAGAGTATTTAAAAAGGATTGAGACTAAAACAAGGTAGAAAATGCTATAATGGAAGATGAAGTAAGTGGGTTTCAAGAGAGGAGAAATTTGTATTTCCAGGAAACAAATCATGTTCACTGTATAGATTACATATCATTTAATATCCTCCATGAACATTTTAAAATTTAATTAAATGGCATTTCAAATCTTTAAAGATATAATGGTGACAGAAATGAGCAGAGATTCATCTTTTTGAAAATATTTAATATTTTATTCCATGATATGAACACCTAGTAGTGGAGAGATTACCCCATTAATCATATTAACGATTTCTCTGGCATCTCAGAACAAGTGTCTGAGCTCTATTGTTGCTTAAAGAAAAAATTTTTAGAGAGAAGAAGGATTTACTCTGGAGGAAGTCAGTTTAGAATCTCCATCATGTATGGGTGCAACAAGTTAGACCGCTGAGCTCCATGAGAATGAGTGGGACGGGAGTCCAAGGCATTTTACCTTCCTTGACCTGGTCATGCCTGAATGACAAAAGGTCAACCCTGGGCCAGTTCAACCCTCAACCATTTGATTCCTCCAACCCCACATTTGTCATTTTTCAGCCTGGGGGATTGCTGCTTCCTGCTTGGGTGTGTGGTGCCACAGCTCCTAAAGTCCTTGCTGAAAGGTACTGTCCTTCATTCAGGGGCACATTTCCTGTCAAAGAAATGCCTAGTCACACATGGCTCTTGAGAGCTCTTGAGAGGAAGACAGGGATTGTCTCACAGAAGGGCTCCTTGAGCCTCTTTCGGTGTAGTATGGATGAGTCACAAGGCTTCTTCAGGAGGCTGAGTCAGGATGGCCCAAGAACAGGGTCAGCCTTTATCAGAATCATCTTTTTCTTTCTTTCAAGCTGTGTTGATGAGTCGGGACCACTATTCTAATCTCCCCCCTCCCCGATGGTGATATTTTTCCTTTCAAGGGTTGCACTGTATGTTTGTGCAGTCTGCTTTCTACCTCGGAGGGTAAGGGATGAGATGTGACTCAGGAAGTAGGTGAGTCGTCTGCCCTGCACATTGCTTGGTACTGATTTTTTTTTCCTAAGCAAAAAAAGTATTGGTTTGTTTTTAGGCAGAGTCAAAATGTTCCTATATCAAGACAGCCACATCAAGACAGCCGCGTCAAGATGTTCCCAGCATCAGAATGACTGCTTTAAAGTTGTGTCAGCATATTGACGCTGACAAAACAGCCTGTGTCAAAATGGCTGTGTCCTCCATTGGCAGAGCCCTTGCCATCAAGGGAATGTTCCCTAATATGTCATTGCTGTTCACAGTAAGATAAAAATGAAAAGTGGTATTTCTTTCCATCAGTGCTCTGCTCTCAGTTCGGGGGTACAGGAGAAGGAGGAACCTTACTCCTATTCCTAATAATCAGTGCCTCCTGCAAAAAAGAATTAGGTACAAATTAACAATGATAATCCCTTTTTTTTTTTTTTTTTTTTGGTAACCAAGGGTAACTACTGAGCCACATCCCCAGCCCTTGCTACTTTGTTTTTTTAAAGAGAGAGGGACAGTGAGAGAATCAGTTTTATTTGGTTTTTCATGTGGCTTTTATTGCTCCAACACTTCATTGTGTCCATGGTGCTGGGGTTTGAACCCACATCCTTGCGCATACCAGGCAAGCGCCACAACTGCTGAGCCGCCACTCCAGCCCAGATAATCCCTCTTTTACCATAGACTCCCATACTAATTTTATAAGCATGCTTTTACACATTGTTCTCATCACAAAGATGTTTTGGAATTATCTACTAAGAACCAGCCAACAAATTTATGCCCACACCAAGGCAGTTCAGAGCCACTCGTTCACTACCTACGACTACATAGCACATGTTCAGTGCCTTGATCTGCTGCTTCTTCAGACATGCAGCTAGGTTGCAAAACCTTTCCTGTATGCCTTGGTGTTAGAAACCTTTCGTGACCTGTATCTTCGGACTAAGTAAGCTTGCAGACTGGGATGCACTATATTTGGGCATGGCTCTCTGTCCTTCACTTAATTGTTGACCAACTCTTTCTTGACTTTGAAGTGCCACACCCTCTTGGTTTTATCCTTCCTTGCCGACTGCGCCACTCCAGTCCTTTGCTGTCTCCCCTTTCTCTACCAGAGTTCCAAATGTCGGAGTGCTTCAGTGCTCTGTCCAGGTTCCTCTTTTCTAAGCATACCTCACTCAGCAGGCAAGCTCAGTCAATTCTGGAACTTTAAATAGCATCTGTGTGCTAACAACTCAATACACACACACACACACACACACACACACACACACACACATATATATGTATTTTTTTTTTTTAGAGACAAACCCTTTCCCTGGCCCTCCAGATTCGTATAGCTAATATCTCCATTTGAAATGTCTAAGAGGCATCTCAAGCTTATAGGTCCAACATGCAATTCTAGATTTCCCAAACTGTAGCTCTTCTAGTCTTCTCCATCTTATTGTCAAAATGAACTGTGTCACTGTATTTCTTTTTCCCCCTCATCCGATCAGCAAATGCAGGTCTACCTCCAAAATACATCATTTGTTTGTTTGTTTGGTACTAAGATTGAACCCAGAAGCTTTCTGACTCTGAACTACATCCCAGCCCTTTTCTTTTAATTTTTTTTTGTGACAGGGTCTTGCTAAGTTGCCCAGGCTGGCCTCAAATTTCTAATTGTCCTGCCACAGACTCATACATAAGTAGCTGGGATTACAGACATTCACCACCACACCTGCCATCTACCTCCAAAATGTTCTTGACTACATCTCCTTCCTTCATTTTCCAACACCACCACCCCGATCCAATCCACTGTTATCTCTTAGTAGGACTACTGCAATGGCCTCAACTGTGTCCCCTTTCTTTGTATGATCACCTCCTTCTCATCACTTAGGCTTCAAATAGGCCAAGGTTCAAAGAAGACTTCCCAGGCTATCCTAATAGGAGTACCACCCTCTGCCCCAACTTGTTCTCTACCCATTCACCATGTTGATTCCCTTCACAGAATTTATCAGAATACGTAATCATCTCCTTTCTTCCTATTGGCTATATTCCCCACTAGAATATACGCTACATCCAAACAGGGCGTTTAACTATTTTTTTTTCCACTCAGTCCTTAGGACTTATCTAGTGTCCGACTTTTGACAAATATTTGCTGGAAAGAATGAATTAAAGCCTTTCCAGCAGGTTGTGGATGTAGCTCAGTGTAGAGAGCAAGGCACCGAGTTCAATCCCCAGCGCTGCCAACCAAATGAAGTCTTTCCAACAGAGGAAATTTCTTAAGATTTTAGACTCTTCAAACTATCAATATTTGCTGTTGTTTAGAAATATCCCAATGAGACATAATTCTGTCAAAACTACTACTTAATCTGATTGTCCCAACCTGAACACTGGGGTGACCATCCAAGTTGGCTGGTGCCATCTGGTTCAAGCACCAATCATTATCTATAACTAAAGGGGCTCTTTTACATAAAATCTATGACAAAACAAAATTCAATATTGAATTCATATATTTGCTGCAGTAAACACATATAACTTATAAGTAGAAAAGTGGAGGAGGAATTTTAAAAATCCTATTTTGCCAACTAGTACAAGAGTTCTTTGTAGGTAAGGAATTGCCTTTGTTTGGAACAAATATACTGCAACATGCCTAAGGGGTTGGGAGTTGAGGCCCTATAGATTGGATAGAAATAACAAAAAGATTACAAAATCATTCCACATAGGAAGTTATCAGGAGAAATGGGAGGAAGAGAGAAGAGGTAAGCAAGGAGGAGGAGTGGGAGAGAAGGCTGAGCAAAACACCAGGAGGCTCACACTTGGAGTGGTGGAAATAGAACAAGGAAATTGAGTTTTCAGTTTTAAACTGGCTGCTGAAGAGTAGTGCATATTTGCCATTTTACCCTCCACCCCCATATGGCAAACACTGTCTCTGAATTTCCAGGAAGAGTCTACCATATGCAGCTGCCTCTCATGAATTTGGGGTGGGAAATCAAGAAGGAGGGGCTCCATCCCACCCTTGGGTCAGTGCCAAAAGAAGATAAAGGAACAGCTGCAAGATACAGACTGAAGAATGGGAATTCGGCAGAGACCAGAAATCAAATCCTGAGGCTGCCAACTGAATGGGCAGCCCAGAAAAATTGCAGGGAGTTTGGAGAGAGTGTTAACTTTCCTGTAGATACAAAATGGGGATTCCAGATGGGTTCATGTAAAACACAAGGTGATAATTGACTTCATAAATAATCCAGGAGCCATTGAGAGTATGATTTTGCTGATACATGTTAATCACTTACTGTAGTACTAGTGAAAATTCTGGACAAGGGTGATAATGTGCTGTAGATTGAATGCTTGCATCCCCCTGCCAATGGTTGAAGTCCTGTCCCACTATGTTACGGCATTGGAGGTGTGGTCTTTGAAAGGGAATGAGGTCATGAGGGTGATGCCTTCGTGAATAGATTAGTGGCCCTATAAAAAAGTCCCCAGAGAGCTTTCTTGTCCTCTTTCAGCCATGTGAGGATACAGCAAGACATTATCAGTCTGCAAACAGCAAAAGGGCCTGTCCTGACTTGAACCTGATTGCGCCAGCATCCTGAGTTGGGACTTCCAGCCTCCCAAACTACAAGTCTTATATCTGTTTGTTTATAAGCTGTCCAGCCTATTGTACTTCATTATAGCAGCCTGAACTAAGACAATCGGTGGTATATGTTCGTCTTCATGCTATCCTGCTTTATTTGGTCTTGTTTTCTTCTCTGGTTCCACACTCCATGCTGGCCACACTGATAGGTAATTATTTTTATTTTGAGAGTTGGTTAGCCAGAGCAATAAAAGTTAAATTTATGAGGTCTATGTAGTAGAAGACTAGTGAAAACTAAATTTTAAGTTACAATGGACAGAAAAAAATAATCACAAGTTTTATCAAAGAGCACGTTCAATTCAGCTAAATCATGTTTATTGAATTAAACAAATATTTATGTGCCAGATATGTTGCTAGGTTCTTGGACTTTGATTATGAATAGAACTCAATTGCTCATTTTGATGAGATAACAGTTCAGTGGGGATACATAAATAATTACAGTACAATGCTGTAAGTGCAAAATATAAAAATAATCATGGCTTTTAGGAGATCACTGAACAGCACTTCATGAAACCTTCAGAAGAGGTCAGGGTTAGAGGTGACTTTTTGAATGAGCTGACTGCTGGGTTGGAACTATATGAAGTTAAGCAGAGATGGGGAGGGAAACTTGATTGGGGCTTGGGGAAGGAGAGGAAAATGGAGAGGAGGTGCACCTTCTAAGAGGGAGAGGAAGCATAGGCAAAGGTATGGAAAGAAAGAAATGCATAGAACACACAGGGGTCCACAAGCCATTTTGAATTGCTGGAGATAAGATTATGATATAAATGAGATTAGAGGAAAGGTAAGAGCTACATGATGGATGAATACGGATGTTGAATGTAATTTTAAAAAGTATTGACCATCTTGTCTGCAATGTAGAAACATGAAGGGGTTTTAAGGCAGAAAGGTGGCATAGTAAGATTAGAGTTTTAAATATATTACTTCAGTGTCTACGACAAGAACAGTTTGAAAGGGGTTGTAATTGCTCCAACATATAAGGTAGACCAAAAAAAAAAAGGAGGAAATGTATTAGAAAATTATTGGTTTTAGTCCTTGTGAAAGGCAAAGAAAGCCCTTTTACTATGATTCACTGTAGTATCCAAATAGGGGAGAAAAATCACATGATTACCTAAGTAAATAAAGAAAGAAACCAATAAAATTTAATATGTATTTTGGGATTTTAAAATATCTTTCTTAGAAAACTAGTAATACATCACTCAATGTATGTAGTAAGGCTAGGAAAAAAAGTATGAGGTTTGGAACAAAAAATAATTCTTGTATGAAAATGATGTGATTATCTACATAGGATATTCAAGATAATCATTTGACATTTTATCAATACTTAGAAGAGAGTTCTTTAAGGTAGATGGACATAAAATCAATATTCAAAAATCAATAGTGCTGCAATAACCAATAAGAAAATATAATAACACTAATATAAGAATAATATAATCTATACAGCTACAATAACCAATAAGACAATATAATAACACTACATAAATTAGAGTCACAACAAAAACTATAATGTACTCCAAAATAAGTCCAACAAAAATATCTGAGACGTATATGGAAAAAAATGATGAGACCTTATTGATGGATATAAAATAGAAGAGATATACTGTATTTTGAAGGAAAGCAATGTTATAAAGAGATAATTCTACCTAATTAGTGTATAAATTCAACATCTTATAATCAGAATCTCATATTTTTTTAAATTAAGGAGTTGAGTTGTTGTACAATCGTAAATGCATATAAAGTAACAATCTGATATGTATTTAACCAGAATCCCATATTTTGTGGAACTTGATTAGCTGATTTTTTTTTCTAGGAAGGGATTTCATTAAGAATATGTATTAGCTGATTTTAATATGTTCATAGAAGAGCCAAAAACAAGATAATTTTGTAAAAGAAAAATAAGAACGAGAGGAATTAAGACCGTGTGGTATTAGGACATAAATAGATAAGCTGTCCAAAAGAAACAGCACTATGGGTTCATGTAATTGCCATTTGATGGAGAATACAAAGCAGTAGGGGAAACCTGGGCGATTCAATAAATGGTGCTAGATCAATTAGCCATTCCCAGAGGGAAAAGTAGATCCTAATTTCACATGAGTTCTGTGCACATAAACAACTATCAGGTAGACTAAAGACTCCAATCTGAAAAGGAGAAGAATAAAGTTTTCAGTAGATATTAGAGGAGAATATATTCGTGACTTGGGGGTAGGGATTCCTTTTTAAGGCATGAATAACAAAGTATAGAAAAAGTGATAAATTAGAATTAAAATTTCTATGTGAGAAAAGATGCCATAAACAATGTTAAACTATAATACTAGGAGAAAATTTTTACAATTCAGAAAACGGATAGAAAATTAAAGTACAGCCTATATTTAAGGAGAACTTCCACAAATCAATAAGGAAAAAAATGCAGTAGAAAAAAAATCATCAAAGGATATGAGTTGACAATCCAGAGAAACTGAAATTGCAACAGCACATAGAAAGATGTTTAACCCCTCTGTTGAAAAGAAAAGTGCAAAAATTAATATTGGATCATTATTCATACATGTGAGAATTACAAAACTTCAACAATCTGGGGCTGGAGTGGTGGCATGTGTGAGTACGCAAGTTCAAACCCCAGCACCATGTATGCAAAGAAGTCTTGGAGCAACAAAGACCACATGAAAACTAAATAAAAATTGTTTCATACTCTCTCTCTCTCTCTCTCCTGTCCCTCTCTCTTTAAAAAAAAAATCTGATAATGCTAAATACTGGCAAGGATGTGAAGAAAGAAACTCTTCTGTTCTGCTGATGGGAAAATAAATTGGTACAACCACTAAAGAAATCAACTTGCCAATATTTTATAGTGTTGGGTATGTGTAAACTCTACTACATAACCATTCAATTTCTAGATGTATATTTAGAAAAATATTTATACAAGTACACAGGTAGAAGTGCCTTAAGGATGGTCACTCCCTTATTGTTCATGACAGTGAAAAATTGGAAACTACCATCAAGAATAGAATGCATAACTTAATGGCAGACTATATTGATGATACAAAATCAGAGAGCAGTTAAAATAAATGGACTAGGTCCACAAGTATCAGCATAGATAAATCTTTTTTTTTTTTTTTTAAAGAGAGAGAAGGACATTGAGAGAGAGAGACAGAGAGAATCAATTTTTATTGAGTTTTTCACATGGCCTTCTTTGCTCTGACACTTAGTTGTGTACGTGGTGTTGGGGTTTGAACCTGTGTACTTTCGAATGCTGGGCAAGCGCCGTAACCAGAGCCACCATTCCAGCCCCAGCATAGACAAATCTTGAGAACATAATATTCAATGCAAAATGTAAACTCTTGGGTATGTTATATGTACGTATGTAAATCTTAGAAAGACATAAAACAAAAATTCAGTAGAAAAAAATCAAAGGTTTTTCGCACACACACCCACACCCACACACAAGTGACAAGGATAAAAAGCCACATTAGAGTAGTGATGACATCTTGGTTGCTAGGAGTGAAAGGAATTAAATGGTGTGTAAAGGGGGCCTCACAGTAATTATAACATCTTATTTCTTTAGTAAAAGTCTGAAGAAGAAGAAATGACTAGGCAGTAAGAAGGTGTATTCTACTCTTTCAAAACGTCTAGAAAGGAAGAGAGATTGGATGGTAGCTTGAGGAAGATGCTGAATTGGAAGCCCTGTGCACCCAAAGTTATTATGATGATTTTTAAGTATATGGAAGAATTGAAAGAATTATACAGTAATGCCCATGTATCCATTACTTAGATTCTCCAAATAGCTTTTGGCTTTACTTGGTCTACCACATATTTATCCATCCATCCACCCATCCATTCATCCATCTAGTCACCCATTCATCCATACATCCACCCACCTATCAACCCAGCTTTTTATTTGGGTGCATTTCAAAGGAGGTTTCAGCTATCAGTACACTTGCTAAGTCAGGACTTTTTGGGTAAGATGGGAGAGGCGAACACAGGAATTCAACTGAGGAGGTGTCGAAGTGTGTTTGAAAAGAAGAAAATAATTACTTAAGCCTTTAAGGAGTTGGGAGGGTCTGACCTTTGAAAAAGAGGAGGTAAAGACCTGAATATATTGAAGAAGGTCTTTCTCATTGGTTTCAATTTTCTTCTAGCAATAGGAGGTAGAAATATTTGTTGAGAACGAAAGTTGAGAGTTGATGAAATATTGAGGAGAAAGACAAAGGTAAGGTATATTCGTTGGGGAGAATGGGAGAGGAAATTAAGAGACTGGGGAGTCTGTAAGGGTCCAACTGAGCTTGAATCTGTAGCAGTAGAAAGACTCTAGGTTACGTGATTTTCTCCATCCCTTGGGTATTTGAAAAGGAAGAGCAGGGGAAGCAGAGTGTGAGAATGTTCCAGGGTTGATGCAGCAGGGTAGCGTATAAGTGATGGAAAGGCCTTGTAGTAACCTGCCTCACCTTACTCCAATGAAATACCTGAGGCAGGTAAATTATAAAGAGACAAGGTTTATTCAGCTTACAGTTTTGGAGGTTTGAAGTTGAAGATCAGATGGTAGTGGTAGGGTGGGTTTTTTTGGCCTCTCGTGGAGGCAATAGATGGTGGTATCTCATGACGGGAAAGAGTGTAAGAGAAAACTCTCACATATGGAACAGGAGCAGAGAGGAAAATAAAGAAGACAGGTGAGGCCAGCCTTGCTCCTTTTATAAGAGAACTCAAGATATTACGTGAGAGCTACCAAGAGGTGGCACCCAAACTACCTCATGTCTCCAGGGACCTAAAGACCTCTCAGCAGGCCTCAGCTCCCAGAGGTCCCACTACCTCCCCAGAGCACCACCCTAGGGACCAAGCCTTTAATCAAAATGAACCTTTGGGGGATACTCAGACCACACCCAAACCCTATCACACCTGGTTTAAAGGATTTCAGGTCAGTGATTAGTCCCAGGCAGGGAAAGTCCAGGAAAAGCTAAACAACCAGTATAAAATGAAGGGATCAATAGAGCTGAGTTCTCATGAAATGGGAAAATAACCCACCCATCCCCACTCCCGCTGAGCCACAAACCCAGAGAGAGCTCTCATCCTAACTGGGTTCATTGCACTAAAAATTTACACAGAGAGGCAGATGCTGAGCCCCTTCACGGCTCTCTAGCCTCTGTCTATCAAAACAAATCCCCTCTTTCTCACCTCTGGGCCTGTCTCTTTAAACCCTTCAAATGTCCTTTCCATTGAGCTATCTGGAACCATTGTTCCATCATCAATAAATTACTATGCTTTATTAGTTTAGTTAGCTCACAGTTTGGGAGGTTAAAAGTCCAAGATTGGGTAGAGGGGGGCATTGATTTGGCCTCCTGATATCTTGGAGCACTTTTTCTTTGAACTGAGGAACTCTCCTTCCAGGCTAGGATTTGCCTTGCGAATGCCTTCATCTGGGGCTGTTCACTCTCCTACACCATGTCTATCTGATATGCTGTAGAGGGAGCTAGGGTGGAGGGGTTGGCATCTGGCTCACTCTCCATTGCTACTTCCAGACCATCCCTCTAGCTCTTACGTAAAAGCTCATCCATGGGGCTGGAGCGATGGCTCAGCAATTATGGCACTTCCTTGGGTTCAAGCCCCAGCAACACAAACACAATGAAGTGTAAGAGCAAAAAGAGCCCTGTGAAAAACTGAATAAAATTGATTCTCTCACTGTCCCTCTCTCTATTAAAACACACACACACACACACACACACACACACACACACACAAACAAACCCAACTCATCCTTCTAACTTCTCCCCACTAGCCAAACTTCTGGTAGACTTTGGGATCTAACTCCTACCCCACATCCTAGCACCATTTCAGTGTCCCACTTTCTGATTACTTGTTTCTTTCCTTTCACTCTTCCTTAGTTGTCATGCTGAAGGTGGCATTAGAGATCAATGGAAAAATGATCCCAAAACTTTCCAGGTTTCAAAACTAATGAGCAATGCTGATCAATAATGGGGAGACATTTTGGGAGTTTATATAATCATCTCCATTCTGATTTAGATGACATTTGTATGACAGCTTACAAGGGATGTATTTTGGATATTGTCTTTATTCACACAACTTAAGTAGGCTCTAGCTATTAGGACTGATATCTTGACACCTTTATTATACAAGGGACAAAATGAAATGGGTCACGGTCGACTTCACCTATTGTTCAATCAGGATAATATTGCTTTCAGGATAACAAAAGGACTGTGGAATCACTTTTTTTTTTTTAATCTCTCCTTTAGAATCATTGGGCTCTGATTTTTAAATTTGACTTTTTGAGGACTCAGAACCACAAAGCAAAGGAAGTTATCATTTTCTTTGGATAGGGTGAAGCAAGTTGGTGTCCCTATAGTTAGTAGAAGAACACAGAAATTAATTTGCTAGGGTGTCCTGCTTCCAGGTACCCCTACCTTTACAAGCTGTCAGAAGTCCTAGAGGGCTTACTAAGGTGCAAGTCCCCTTCTCACTACAGGACTTGCGACAAATTAAGACTGATTTAGAGAAGTTCTCAGATGATCCTGATAAATATATAGAGGTATTTCAGGACCTAACCCAAACTTTTGAATTAACGTGGAAGGATATAATGCTATTGCTAAACCAAACGCTTTCTAGTACTGAGAAACAAGCAGCTTTACAAGCAGCTGAAACCTATGGAGATGAATTATATGTAATTCAAGGCCCAGGGAACCTATTCCTTCCAAACAATGTAGGTGGTGACGAGACCTACCCAACAGGACGTCAAGCAGTTCCCAGGGAAGACCCAAAATGGGATACAGATAGTGAGATGGGAGAATGGAGAAGAAAGTCTTTACAAACTTGTATATTAGAAGGATTGAGGAGAACTCGTAGTAAACCACTAACTTATTTTAAGTTGTACAAGGGGATAAAGAAAACCCCTCAGTTTTTTTAGAGAGACTTAGAGAGGCACTAATTAAACATACCTCAATGACTCCAGACTCTGTAGCAGGTGAACTTATACTAAAGGATAAGTTCATAACTCAGTCAGCACCTGATATCAAGAGGAAATTACAAAAATCAGCTGCAGAACCAGACTGCACTCTGGACAGTCTCTTAAAATTGCCACTTCAGTCTTTTATAATCGAGATCAGGAGGAGGCCAAAGAGAGAGAGAAAAAGAACAAAAGGGAAACAGCAGCCCTAGTGGCAGCCCTACAAAAGGCTAATTCCAGAAGTTAGGGTCCCCGAAATCGTAAGGCTCCCACCTTAGCCGGCTACTACTGTGGCCAGATGGGACATTACAAGAAAGACTGCCTCCAAAGGCCACAAAAGCCACTGACACCCTGTCCTATCTGTGAAGGAGACCATTGGAGGTCCGATTGCCCTTGGAGGTGAAGGCCCTCGGGGACAAGCTCCTCATATCAAATGGTCCAACAACAGGACTGAAGGGTCCTGGGGTGTCCTTCTTTGGCTCCAACTAGCAGGACTGTCCTCTCCATGCAGGAGCCTCGGGTGACCTTGACTGTTGAGGGTTAGGAAACTAATTTCCTCCTTGACACTGGAGCCACATTTTCTGTTCTTCTCTCGAATCCAGGCCTCCTCTCTTCTCATAGCATGACTGTAAGAGGCATATCAGGGAAGCCCATGACTAGATATTTTTCCCAACCTCTGAGTTGTTCTTGGGATAATATTCTCTTCTTACATGCCTTTTTAATAATGCCTGAAAGTCCCACTCCCTTAATGGGAAGGGATATCCTGACCTGTCTAGGTACCACAGTTCTTATGATGCCAGAACAGGTACTTTGTTTGCCCCTAATAGAAACATATAACATGTCAAACCTGTTAATGTTTTGCTGTTCTGTTTTAACATGTTCCTACTGGATGAAGGCCTTGCCCAGTCACCTGCCAAGATGCCATCGCACATGGAATCTACAACCAAGCTCTGGAAACCTACAACCAAGCTCTGGTGAAGGGCCCTTTTAGATAGATAGGCCTCTGGGGAAAGGTCCCTGACTGCCGTCCCTATTCTACGCCCCATATCAGCCGGAAGTAGCCAGAATGATCATTGCCCATTTTTTCCCTAACGGCAGTTAGGGATGCTTCTTCAGCGTGGTGAAAGAGACAGATTCCGAGAGACAGTGAAATGGCTAGGTAGTCAGGACAGAGGGCCACTATCCAAGAGCTAGCTGGTAGAGGCAGAGAGTGATTGACAGAGCTTGCTCAGGGCCTTCAAATGCAAAAAGACCTTGAGGCTCACCTTTGTCCCAACTAACAGGGGGGTGGTCACAGGCATGCTCAGGGCCTTCAAATGCAAAAAGACCTTAAGGCTCACCCGGGTCTCTGTCTAAGAGATGGGGTTAGTCATGGTTGGGTACTAGGAAGTATTTGCCACCTTTTGTTTTAACCTATGGTGCTCTAGACCAGTTTCAATGCCTGTTTTACATAGAGATTTTAACCAATGGAGTTGATGCATTTCTCAATGCCTGCTTTGCATGAATGTTAATTATGCTCATACCCCAAATCAATATAACCTCTGGGCCAACCTCCATTAGACAGTGTCCTGCTTCCAGGTACCCCTTCGCTTTGCGGAGTCTCTGCTCTTCTTCCTAAATAAATCTTACTCCTTTTACTCCTCAAAAACAAACAAAAAAAAAAGAAAAAGAAAAAGAAAAGAAATTAATTTGCTAAAGATTACCCCCTTCACCTACTGGTATTCAGTAGTCAGTTGGTGCTGAGTTTCAAGCAGAGCCGCATTACTCAATACAGGACACCTGCAGGGTAGGAAAACACAAAAGCATACATAACTTTCAAGAGTTTTGTATTTGTCATTTCTGAAACAAATTCCAAAGTGGTCATCTCTGGTGGAAAACATCAGAACTTTTTTGTTTTTCTTAACACTTTGTAATTTTTTAAAATTACATGGGTGGGACACCTTATTATTTTCAGGGTGTAGGACCTTTGAAGGTTTTAATTAGGCCCTGATGTCAGAGGCCATTGTGGTTCCATCTGTGTGTTTTTATTCTTTTTTGCATTCCTGTAGTTAAATGCTGAGGTGAGGTCATTATTTTCAAGGAGTTTTGCCAAGGAGTGACTGGTAGAGATTTGTTTGTCTCTGGCCCGTTCTACAGTTTTCCCAAACAATATTGTCTTTAGTTTGTACAAACAGTGGCCTTGTCTGTGGGGCAGGTAGAAAAAGGCACTCAAAAAACCCTAGAAGATACCTGAGACATTTTTCCTTTTTTGTACCAATTCCTGTTTAAGGTCATGAAGCTTCAAATTTATGATCACTACCAAGTGTTGCTGTGAAAAGAGTTAGTATTACTTAAATTTTCTATTTATCAACCCCAGTATCCCCATTTAAAATACCTCCTTTTGTTTTCTTTCTTTTTTTCTTTTTAACCTAACCTGCTTCCAAATTTGACTTATGCCACAGCTTGGGTTTTTATCCAGCTTCTTTCTACTGGGAATGCAATAGCATGAATGGCAGTCACCCAACCACTTCAGGCTTGCTGTCCTACACTAAAACAAAGAGACTTAGAAAACAGAGAAATCGCTCCTTTAAAATATAGATCCCTTCGGGGAGTAGAGCATACATTTTCTTTATTGTACTAGATTCTGCTTAAGACTCAGGATGCAGGATGCTATCTTGATGAGGGGCAGACAAGGTTGAAAAGAGGAACATGCTGAGCAATGAGCAACAGCTGAGAGCTACAAAGATAGGGCTGTGCTCATGTATAAATAGAAATGTTGCTGCTACCCTGATGAATCAGACCAGATGTTTCTCTGATGTCTCTGTTTGGTCCTTTGGTTAAAAAAAAAAAAAGTATAATTTTGCTAAAATTATATGTGAGGCCAGGAATGTGGTACAAATGCTTTAAGCTTAAATAATATGTAAAAGAATAAAGTTACTGAGAAAAAAACCTTTATCAAAAAGAAAAATATACATTTAGAGAAGGACAGAAAAGGGTGGAAATGAATCAATCGTTTGATTGGGTTGATGCATGAGATTTGGAAGATCTGAACTCTTCTGTCACTAGTTTTATACGACCTTTGGCAAGTCGTGTCATTTTTCTGGGTCTAGGTATGTTTATGTTTATTTATTTTTTTGTTGAGATGTGACCCAGGTTGATCTTGAATTCAACTCAAGTTGAGCACAAGTGATCCTCTTCTCACCTCGGTCTCGAGTAGCTGGGACTATAGGCATTGGTCACTGTGCTAGGCAAGGGATTTTTTTTTTTTTTTTTTTTAATGAGGAGGATCAGGGGTTGGAGAGGTGCCTCAGTGGTTAGGACACTTGCCTGGCATGTGCAAGGATGTGGGTTTGAACCCCAGCACCATGTACACAATGAAGTGTCAGAATAACAAAAGCCACATGAAAAATGAAATAAAATTGATTCTCTCTCTCTCTTTCTCACTGTCCATCTCTCCTTAAAGAAAAGAAATGAGGAGGATCAGGAGAGAAAATACAAGTTGTATGACTGGGTTCATTAAACGTTAATCAATTAACTGGATGAATTAAACTGGATTCATTAAGTGTCTTTTGCAGCTCTGCACAATTATGAACAAAACCAGGTTTTCTTTTTCCCTTTAGTTTAAATTCTTGCTTCCTCACTTCTGGTTTTACGGAGGGGGTGAGATGTGAAAGATGTTGTGGGAGATAAACATGAATAACACAAAGTCTCTGCCCACAAGATGTTTATAACCTAACAGTAGATGTTAAGAGTTACACAAGCATCACAATATATACTGTGATTGATACAGAATTAGATGGGAACAAATGATTTGGGAACTCAGAGGAGGCAGAGGTCATTGCCGCCTTGAGGGATGGAAAATGACTTGAGGGAGGAGGTCACTGGCATTTCATGGTCAGTTCCTGGCAGGTGAAGATGGAGGGAAGGACATTCCAGGTGATAAGGTGCAGGGAGAGTGCTGGCGATTTTAGGGGAACAGTAAGCTGTTTCAGTGGCTGAACATGGGCAAGGAGGGAAGTGGCAGTGGTGGTATGGGACACTGGGAGGCCCTTTTAAGCTGGGGATGGTATGCACTTTACTTAGCAGGCAACAGGGAGCTGGTTTGTTTGTTTGTTTTGAGATGCAACCTGGTCTGAAATGTGCTTTATGATAATTCACCTAGTGTAGGAGGAAAATCCTCAAGGGAAAGAGGACTGCTAGAAAAGGAATACAATAATCCTGATAAAAGCTAACCAGGTCTGAGCTAGGATGGTACCAGGAGGAATGGAAAGCAAGACTGGATTTCTGCATGCTAGGGTGGAGGAGAGGACTCACAGGTAATTTTGTGTTTTAGAAAGTCTGAGGGAGAAACTGTTAGTGATATTAATGTGAAAAGGAAATTCAAGAAGGGAAGTGTGTGTGTTTGGGCAAGGGGCAAGGGGAATACCAAGAATTACTTCCCGTGCATTGAGTCTGAAGTCCAGGAAGCACATCTTGGTGGAGATGTTTAATATTTATAAGCTTGGAACTGGAACACAATCCTGTGGATGAGGCTGGAGATGGGTATCTCAAAATCATTGTTATCCAAGTCAGAGCTACAACCATGGAAGAGCATAGATCATCAGGGAATTAGAGAGTGAGGTGGGATGAAAACTGAACAGAACCCTGGGGGAATGTTTAAATTCTTCCACTGCAGTCAGTATTATAGAATATAATTGGGAGACTGCTACCTCATTGTGTGTGAGAGCAGTGGGGAAATAGAAAGGAGGGCAGGCGAACCACAGTTTAAAAGTTGCATTACTGGTCTGGAGCCATGGCTCAGAGGCGGAGTGCTTGCCTAGCACATGTAAGGCACTAGGTTCATTCAATCCTTAGCACAGCACAAAAATAAATAAAATAAATGTATAAAAATGTTGCATTACTGTTTGGGTGAAGCTGCTGAGAGGTGGTGCCTACATATTCTAGGAGGGACTGGCTATAAGATACTAGTTAACAGTACTTGTAAAGAGGGAACTGTAAAATCAGAAAAAAGGATAATGATACTGGTGTAAATTCAGGCGGAGATGTTTATTGGGCTTGTTGCTCTCGGGCCAATTTCACCTGCGCCGCCATGATGAGGGCGGGCATGGGAAGCAGCAGCAGGCCAGAATGGCAGGCAGGGAAAATGGCGTTGAACCTTCGCCAGGCAGCTGGTTTTGCTGGCTACCTGGAAGTTCATGATGGGGTTGGTCCTTTAGAGACTGGCTGGTGGGCCCATCATTCCTTTGGAGCTTGTCCGCCAGCATCCCAATTAGCTGTTATTTTCGGGGCAAGTTGCCCTTTGCCCTGCCCCTTAGCCAGCAGGCATGGCCTCAGTGTCTTGGCTGAAGGCACGCCCCCAGCCAGGGTCCAAGATGCTGTGAAGTGTGGGCTACCTGAAGCCACGCCCCCAGCCGGCCTAACAGGAACCATTTGTGTGTGTGTTTTTTGACAAGTGAGTAGAAAAAATTGGACACATACCCAGCCCTCAGATTGTAACAGCCATGATTCCATATCCTCATCTCTCCTTAATATTAGTAATGTATACTCAAAACCAACTACTTTCTTTCTTTTGGATCTTATATTGTTGTTATTTTTTTGCCATTTATTTTTTCAGGTACTGGGGATTGAACCCAGAGGTGCTTAACTTCTGAGCTACATTCCAAGACCATTTTATTTTGAGTTAGGATTTTGCAAAATTATGGATGCTGGCCTCAGACTTGGAGTATTCCTGCCTCGGTTACCTGTGTTGCTGGGATTACAGGTGTGCACCACCGTGCCCAGCTCAGTTTTTGTTTTTTAGACCATTAATTACAGAATTACTGTTTCCTCCGCCAAAGTTCCCCAGTTTTCAGTTCCCACTTGTCCTGTGTCTTGGATTTGATTCCTGGGGTTATAAATTCTAATTGCAATAACTATAGTTCAGTGTATAAAGTTCTAGTGCAGGGAAGAAAGAGGGGAGAGGGCAGGCGGGAACTGGGACTTCAGCTCTTTTGTAGTTAACACATAAAGGACAGTTTGCAATGTACAATGTAAATTAAGATTTACAATGTAAAGCCAACAATTTATCATCACATTAAAATCTGGATTACACCAGGGAGATTCCACTGGTATAAATGCATTCCTCTTAGCAATGCAAATTTTTCACAACTTTTTTTAAAAATTTTTTTCTTAATAATTTGCAAAATAACAAATTATTTACTTTTTGTTCCCCAAATGTCAGAATAACTCCACCTGCTAAAGAAAAACACCCCTTAGGAATCCAGATTAATTAAAAAATTAGGAGCCTAGAGTTTTAATCTCCATCTGCTAACTAGCTATGTTTAGGTAGTTTAATAGAATTTTAGGCTTTGATTTTTTTCACCTCATTGGCTAAAGGGTGATTTTAAAAAAATACTGGTTCTGTTTACCTCACAGAATTATTGTTCAAGTTGTGGAAAGCATTTTCTTTTTAGGTTATGAACATTAAATTCCAGACACACTTTTACTTAGGTGATTAGATAATAACCTGGAGCTAATCTGGAGTCAGGATGGAGACCAATATTTAGTGGCCTGGATGATAAAAGTGAGATTACTAAGTAAGATCATTGGGGGTTGGCAGAGAATTTTTCTTCAGCTAAGAATGGATGATTCCACTGAGGGTGCAAATTTGGAAAAAACCTCCGAAAGTTTCACACACTGCTTATAATAGTGCTTTTGAAATAGCTTCTTGGGTAAATTCCTTACATACTGACTAATACAGAGCTACTTAAATTTGTACATCTGATGCCCATTATTCACTTATTCTGATTTCTGTTACCAAGACATCGACAATAATTTAGTATAAACAGAAATGCTCTAGTGCTTCTCAGTGTGGAGTCCTGTATCTTTCTGCCTTCAAAATCTTTTCCCGTCCACTCAAGGTATATGACCATTTGGAATTGGAAGACTATGTGGTCAGATAGTGAGCAAGCACAGTTATGAATATTGGAAAAGATCCTGCCAGTATATCACCAAAGAACACAGGTACAGGCTTAATCACAAAGGGTTCTTAAAGGAATAAAGTTGAAGTAATTAGTATCACGGAGACATTGTAGATACATTTGCACTGGTGGTTGATTTGCTAGGTAACCTGGCTATTCCTGTTTCCTTGACTGGTTAACAAGAGGCAGGATGAGGTTATTTCTAAGGTCACTTCTAGATTTGAAATGCTATTATTCAAGATAACAGTTGGAAGAAAATTGCAAAATGCGTCCTCATAACTCTCAATAAATCCAGGATACCATGAAACCAGAAGACTAAAATGTTACCTTGTACAGCAGTTTCACTGTGCGAAGTAGGGAGAAATGGGGTAGAGGGGAATACTGACAAAGCTCCCCAGAAGGTGTATTTTAAAAAAGAGCAACACGTAATTATAGAAAAATCCTGTTCCATTTTAAGCAGCTGTGTTCAAGAAACACTGTTGTTGAGAATCTTCCACCGTGCAAAGCACGGTATGTTAGTGTTCGGTTTCAAAATTATTACTATTGTTTGCCTGTAATCTCTGAAGCCCAAATTGGTGAATCCCGCCTTGGGTGCCCATAAAAGTAAAGTCAAGGTCAAGGAAGGAGACAGCTCTACACATACAACAAAAATAGAACACAGATGACATCATTAGTGGAAAAAAGGCCAACAGATTGCACAAAGATCAAAGGCAAAAAAAGAGCAGCCTGTTGGGTTAATGCTGGGCTTTTGAGCATTTCATGCGCTTGCGAGGCCCGTCCATGCACGCACCCACACTTCTCAGCCGTGCTATTCCGTCCGATGACAACTCCAGCTGCAGCGCGGACGCGGCGCAGGACGCAGATCCTGCACACAACCCGCAACCCCAGACCGGCTGCCAACTCCTTTCTGGGAAGGACGTAGGCGTTTCCCTTAGGGTGACTGCAAAATAAAGCAGTCTCTTCAGTCTCTTCGACCAATAAATGTTGGTCCAGAAGCAAATCAATAGGAAAGGAGTGAGAAGAAAGCGGAGCGCCTTTCCTCTCCTTTTGAATTTCCCGCACGCCTTTTGCTCCCCGCCTCCCCACGCAGGCTCCACTTGGAGCGGCAGCTCGGGAGACCCGGAGCGCGCACTCCGAGGCGGCCCGGGAGCGTAGTTGGAAAGTGGGCGGGGCGGGCCGAGGAGCAGTTCGGTGCCCGATTTCTCCTGCCTGGGGTGGCGCTTCCTCCCCCGCTTCGCCACTCGATTGCCCACGCGGCCGGGCGCTCGGCCCTCGATTGCTCCGGCCTATCACCCTGGGATGCCGCCCGCCGCCGCCGCCACCGCCGCGGCTGCCGGGCTTGTGGGAGCCTCAGCCGAGCGGGAGCCGGAGCGGCGGCCCGAGCGGGGGGCTGAGAGTTAGGGGGGCGGGCCGGCTCATTCCCGAGCCGGGCGCAGAGGACCGGAGGGCGAGGGCCCGGGGCCAACGCCCCCCTCAGGCTGAGGGAGCGGGCGCTCGGAGCCCCCGAGGCGGCGGCGGGAGCCGGTCGGAGGGGGCGGCCCCTGGCGGCGACGCCCCCGAGCCCTGCCCTGCCCGGCCCCGCCGCGTCCCCGGCCGAGCCCGCACTGTCCGCCGGAGACGCCCGCGGGGCTGGGGCGGGAGGGCGCGCCCGGGCGCCCGGGAGGGACCCGCACCTGAGCGCGGACCCGCCTCCCGGCCCGCGTCCCACCCTCCGGCTGCAGGTGGTCTGCGGAGCCCCGGCCGCCGGCGAGCGGGCCAGCAGGGGAGCGGCGTCCGCGCCGCCCGCCGTCCTTGGCTGCGCGCGGGCAGGGCGCACAGCCGCTCCCGCCCCGCCTCGCCCCTCCGGGCCACCATGGAGCTCTCCCCGTCGTCCGGAGGAGCCGCCGAGGCGCTAACCTGGCCGGAGATGTTCCCGGGGCTGGAGTCCGACTCCCCGCTGCCCCCGGAGGACCTGGACGCGGCGGTCCCGGTCAGCGGGGCTGTGGCCGGTGGCGTGCTGGATCGGATCCTGCTGGAGTCCGTGTGCCAGCAGCAGAGCTGGGTCCGGGTGTACGGTAAGGACCGCAGGCCGCCTCGGGCTGGGTTGCATTCCCTCCTCTCCTCTCCCATTCCCAGTCCCCACCCCTCCAGGGCCAGTGCCCGACATCCCAGTTCGTTCTGGGCGCATTTCTGACAAGTTCCTGCAGATTACCGCCTGGCTAGAAATGGGATTCAGTATTGATCTTTGGACCTCTTCAGCACCCGCAGTGACTTTGTGGAGTTGGGTTTTGCAGACGTAATTTTCAGGTGAATACTTGAAGGGAACTGCAGACACATCTTTCTAGAAGGTATGGTGGAAGAAGCCATGAGACCAACAGAATAAGCTTTCCTCTCTTTCTCTTGTTAAGTACGGCAGGATTGGAAATGAAGATATGAAGGCACATATCACACGATACGCTAACTAATGAAATAAGAAAAAAACATACTGAAGCCTAAATTATTTATTTGGGAGGAACACATTTGTCTATAACCTCTCCCTGAACCTAACTCTTCAAAGGCGGCCACTTATTCCAATGTGCGTGGATTATTTCAGATTGCATCATTGTTTCTAGCTTTCATTGTGAAGTGACTGGGTTGCCACTCAGCAGGTTAAAAGTGGTGAACACACTTAAACTTTCCCTTTCTGCGTTCCGTGTAACCGCCTTTTTAATTAAAACTGAACGATGAGATTCTATTAGGGTGAGGCTTGTGGTAGCGTTAAAACCATGCTGGTTTTGAAAACTCATAGCCCAAGGATTTGTAGCCTGGCATTCACGTTGAGCTGTGGCTTTCCAAAATATTGAAATGGCAAGATGTGTATCAATTAGCTCACATGACCATAAAAGACATTAGTAATGAATATAAGATAACAAATTTGAAGCACCTGGGATCACACACAGTGTTGATACGTTATTCTGCAGTTATGTGCATCTAAGCCTGTAATGATCAAGTACATTGTGTGTGTGTGTGTGTGTGTGTGTGTGTTTTGTTCCCTTTTATCCTGCTGACTTTACTCTTCAAGAGTGACCATAGCTTTTCATTTGTTGATAGGATTTCACTTGTTCAAGACTGTCAGTATCAAATCTCAGAACTAGGAGGCCAGAAACATATGAATTCTTGCCTCAGTACCACCACGAAGTGCTAAGTGGGTGCAGATTAGGGCACCTTTCTAATCTGTGAAAGGATTGGATTGTATTGATGGCCCTTTCATTCATAGAAAGCCAGCAATTCTTCCTATAACCAGTTCTTAGAGAACAATTTATGTATACACTACTTCATATTTTCTGAGGTTTTATGAGTGTTTTTCAGTGTTACTCTGTTTACCTGGAAGAATTAAAGCAAAAATGGGAGATGTTACAGGGTTACCCGGTTCATTCTCAGCAAATTAGGTTAAAAACTTTAGTGTCCAATTTTACATCTGCCTGCTAATCCTGTTTAGCTGATCACTTAAAACCAAAGGTTGATGAGAATCTGAAAATGAGCATGAATTAGAATATATTATAGTTATAGCATTTTTCTATTATATCTTCCTTATTATTCTTACTTCTTTGGCATACTGTCTTTTAGAAGTTGTTATGGAAAATATGTATGATAATTCACTGTTGCTGTGTCCAGAACTCTCACTTTCTAAATCTCACATTAACTATCATCGTTTGCATGTAACCGATATAAATATATTGTTTTTGTAGTCTGTTTTAGAACTTGATATGTGTACGTATACATACATATCTCTACTGACACACACACACACACTCTCTCTCTCTCTCTCTCTCTCTCTCCCCCCCCCCTCCCCCTCTCTCTCTCCCCCCTAACCTGTTTTTAAAGAAATCCAGAAATTGGGATCCTAAACTAGAATATACATTTGGGGGTTGGAAGCCTGGGTTTTCATTCTGGCTTTGTCACAACTATGGGGAGTTGTTTTAGCTCAGCGACTCTTAAGTTTCTGCATTGTAAAATCTGGAGTCATTGATTTGTATATATACATGCTCACATTCACACAAAGACACATGTTACATGGTGCACTTTTGTGCCAACTTGCAGAATTTCCATTGTATAAGTCCCTTTGTTGGGGACCATTCCCATCCATTAACCAGAAGTTGTTTTTATTTACTGTTTACTATAGCTGTTTTCTTTCCTTCAAGGCACCTAGCTCATCCTGGAGAACTACTTTGTTGTCTTTAGTTTGATATAAATATTCCGAAACTATCTGAATGACCTCTTGTCTATGTTCTTAGCTAGTTTTAAAGTTGTCTTTGAACAACTTTGAAGTAAAAATGATAGAAGGTGAAAAATCAATTTGGAGAATATTAGTTTGTTTTATTTTTCTTGTTTCTTGACTGTTTAGTGTGTTTAAAAGTCTGTCTTAGGGGCTGGAGTGGTGGCTCAGAGGTTACTGTGCTTCCTTCACATGCACAAGGACGTGAGTTCAAACCCCAGCACCACCTACACAACGAAGTGTTGGAGCAATGAAAGCCGCGTGAAAAACTAAATAAAATTGATTTTCTCTTTCTCTCTCACTGTCCCTCTCTCTTTAGGAAAAAAAAATTCTGAGATTATCTGTATTCTTCTGCACACTTTAAAGACATTTTGATGAGTGTCATTTAACAAAGTTTTAAAGAAATACAGAAATTGGAAACACAGTCAAGAGTATACAACTGGAGGCTTGAAAACCCGGGTTTTCATTCTGGCTTTGTCACAAATTGTCTGACTTTGGGCAAGTAGTTTCAATTCTCAGATTCTACATTTCTGTGTAAAATGAGGAATCTGGAGTAGTTGGTATCTGTAGTCCTGTTTATCTTTAAAGTTGGCTGGTTTTTTGGCTTCTCCCGTTATTTGCCTATAAATTCTATCCTGACTTTTGGAGCCAGCCATTGGACTTGCCCTTAATTAAATGCATTTGAATCATGATTATCTGAGGATTCTGGGGAATACGTCTATCAAAAGGTCAGTGAACTGAGTTTCGAAGGGAAGAATGCTGAATGAGATGTATATTTGCTTGGAATGTTTTCAGAAGACAGGAAGGTAGGGATGTGGTTGTTTCTCAGGTCTAGCTTATAGAGTTTGAGATCTAACCTAAAATAGCCAACATGGTTTTTAAGATAGGGCATAATAAGGAGTCAAATTAATCGGAGCTGGCTATACCTCAGATCTCTGAAACGTACTTCTTTTTGAAATCATCATGCTAGCAAACAACAAAAACAAGAATATCCTAACATGTTTAGGAACAGTATTTTCTTAGTTTGCCTCACAAAATTTGAAGACTGGGCATTGTTTTTGCTTTGGTGTTGATAGGGTTGATTCTTTGGTTGGTAATATATACATTCAGAACTTTGTGTTGACATGATTTGGAAAACTTGTTTGGAATATGCTCAGAACTTTATAATAGGTGAATCCATATTAGAACACAAATGAATTTTCATCAGTTACATGACTAAGTGAAAATATGCTGTACTGTCCTTCATTTTCCTTTATTTGTAAAATGTTTCAAAGTATAATGAATTGTACTGCCCAGCAAGACTAAAATTTTCAACATCAGGGTGTCTATCTGGTTTGTCTTTGTACCCTTATCTTGCCACCTCCAGCATTGTCACCTTGTCTAGCAGATCAGAACCTTGTTCATAGTAGTAAATAAATCAATGCCTGTTTAATGTTGATCCCTCTGTATTTTGGTCATCTTGACCTCAGCTTGACTGATCTTTCTTAAAATTTTTATTTTTCCAACTGGGAATTGAACTCAGGGTTGCTTTACTACTGAACTACATTCCCAGCCCTTTTTGTTTATTTTTGTTTTGCGAGGGTATCGCTAAGTTGCTTAGGCTGGCCTCCAACTAGTGATCCTCCTACACTAGCCTCTTGAGTTGCTGGGATTACAAGTGTGTACTGCTGCACCCAGCCAACCTGACTGATCTTATGGGTGGTAGAGAAGCTTAAACAAAGGCATGCCACAAACAGCTAAATATGGATGTAGAATCCAAGAGCATCAAATGCAGAACATTTTTCAGATATTTATAGCCTCAAAGCAAAGTCAATTGGCTGAAAAAGCTCAGCAGTCTCGCAAAAGGAAACGGGAGCGGCAGAGCCAGCCTCACTGTCTGTGCTTTTTGGTAAACAATGGGAACATTAAAATTGACTACTTTACCATGAATGAATGGTGAGTGTTGGACACTCTTTGGGGAGAAATTTAAGTTACGGTCATTAGAATGCTGACTGCAGTGGAGCTCTGCACTCATCAGCGTAACAGGTCTGCAACTATATGCATAGATAGGCTTTTGAGAATTTGACGGCAAGTATGGTTAGCACAATAAAGGGACAATGAGAATTTTTCTACTGTTTAGTTTTAATATTATTATTAGGACTTTCCTGAGTATTTGTTTAATATAATAAATAATATCAATATTATCATTAGGGTGATGTACATCTCATTGTTTACTGATGGCAAAGGAACCTGTTAAGAAAGTTTCTAAAAACTTGTTTCAGCAAACCCCTCCCCCCATAAAAAGGAAAGTAATCATACTGCATAAAGTATATAATTCCAGAAATGTGACAGTGACTGGATATGAGCTGATGGAATGGAAGTTATACCTGGTTGTAACATATAGTATTGTTTATGCTTCAGAAAAATCAAAGAAAGGGTGAGATATATATAATTGTATTTCCAGAGAATGTTTCCATATTTATTTAAAATGTTGTATCTAGGGACTGGAACAGCGGCTCAGCGGTTACGGCACTTGTCTGGCATATGCGGGAGTACACGAGTTCAAACCCCAGCACTATGTACACAACAAAGTCTGGAAGCAACAAAAGCCACATGAATAATAAAGTTGGTTCTTTTTTTCTCTCTCTTTCACTGTCACTCTCTCTTTAAAATAAGAAAATAAAATGTTGCATCTAGTAACAAGTCCAAGAAATTGTTTAATTTTGATTCATTATGAATTAGAAGTAACTGACTTACTGGTCTTAGGTAAAATGTTCTTAATATAATAACTTTAAATATTCTTAGTAAATAACTCATTCTTACTGTTTTAAGTATGTACCTTGTTTTGTAATAATGCATAGATGAATAAAATTGTTCAATCAAAACTGAGTTTTGTGTGCTCGAGCTCATTGATTGCTAGAAGAAATTCAGGGAACGTGTATCAAATACATCCCCAAACACGTTCCTACTACTTAAATGTTTTGAGTTCCTCAATACTATTAATTGAACCTTTGTGAGTAATAATATTTTAGAAGTTCATGAAGTCTTTTTTTTTTTTTTAAAGAGGGACAGTGAGAGAGAGTATAGAATTAGTTTTATTTAGTTTTTCATGTGGCTTTCGTTGCTCTGACAGTTCATTGTGTATGTGGTGCTGGGGTTCAAACCCATGTCCTTGTGCATGCCAGGCAAGCACCATAACCACTGAGCCACCAGTCCAGCCCCAGAAGTTGGTGAGATCTTAAATTTGAATTCAGTACTTAGGATATGGCATCAGCTTTGAGTGTTGACACATGAAATTCCATGATTTCCAAATACATTTTTTATGCATTAAGAGTTCTTCATTGTAATTAGTGAGCACTTCCAAGAATCCCTGGGTATATACTGTTCATTTTAAATTATTTTAATTTTGAATAACATTATTTTTCTTCCTTTGAGAAAAAAGTTATATGTCTCATATTGTGTTTATTATTGTTCATAGATGATGGATAATTTCTTTTATAAAATTTTGGTGTGTTTCTACCTTCTGTTATGTTGGCTTATTGCTGCTTGATTTTTTTATTTATTAGATGAATATGGAGTTACAATTGAGGAGGAAACATTATCAAACATTCAAGAACAAATGTATATATACTTAGTTATCCAAGGCTAATGCCATGTCATGGATGCCCGGCTTGGGTTCCCCATGTTGCTGTTTCCCCCCAGAAGAACCCCTGAATTAAATGGATATCTCGTGGAGGTCAGAGATCTCCTTCTGAGATGATTGCCCCATATTCCCACCCTCCAGTCTCCTAGATATTCATCCTAGGCCCTCCCCTGACCCTGTCCCCCACCCTACACCTCCAGGTATCCTAGGCAGTCATCCCCCTCTTGCATTAAGAATCATACAATTTGAAGTTATTATTAGCTTTTGCTGCTTGATTTTTAAGGACTATAAATACTTTTCATTGACTTGAATTTTGCATCCATAGTCTCTTTTCCAGAACCATTTGGACTTGAGTGTTTCAGAACTGAATGTATTGATTTTAGAGAATGAATAGATATGGTAACATAACCCCTGCCCCCCCCTCACCCCCGTGGTGTCTGGAGCAGCAGTCAGAAATCAGTCATGTTAATATTTCTGCAATTAAACAAACGAATACTCACACTAAGTGGCATAAAGACTATAAATAGCTTTATGTCAATGTAGGGTCAGCTATTACTGCCAGAGATGTTACAAAAATAGCTTTGGTTTTCCAAGCTTTTTTTGATTTAAAAATTGCAGATTTGGAATTGAGAATCTTTATAGATTTTCTGATATCAATAGTATAAAGTTATAGAATGCCCCTATTTGAGAATAGTTTATAAGGATTGTCTTAATCTTTTTCAGATAATAAAATTGAGTGCACACATTAAAAAGATGTACAGTTGCATCCTATTTTGTTATATGTTGAATGAAATAAATTTCTGTGATTTACCAAGGAAAAGAAGAAATTCACATGACAAAGTAAGTTAGGTTTTACTGAGATAGTGTCAAGGCAGTGGTTTCTGATGCTTTGTTTCATTGAAGAGAATGAGGTAAGTTGAAACAAAGTTTATGTAATTGTTCTTTGCAGTTGCTCTCTTTAGTGGGACAAAGTTATTTGATCACCTTTTAAGTAGGCGAACCACAAAAAAGCATTCAACTAATGACTGAGTTAATCCAAAAAAAATTTAGCTGTTTTCTTCTTTGTCCCTCCCTTTGGAAAAACTTTTAAGTAACCAGAGAGGTGTTTGGTCTTGTTAACCAAGCAGGAGGAGGAGTTTGAAGTGTGCTGAAGGCACTAGTGAGTTGCTTCACCCTGTCTTGGCAGAGGGATAATTGCTATCTGATGTTTGTAAAAACACCTCTCTTCCCAAAGGCTATCAAGTACTTCTCAAGGCCAGTAGGTAGAGAACTCTACAAATTTAATGTAGGTTATTTTCTGGTGAGAAGTGCATGATAAGTAAATAGAAGGAAAAGTAGTCCTGGGGCCCAGTGCACTGGGGTATTAGTGAATATCCAGGAAAAAAAAAAAAAAACCTGAATGCTTTAAGACATAATAAAAGTTCATTTGCTAGATCTTAATACAGATTTTATCTTCCTTATCTCTACAGGTGAGTTCAGATATTAGGAGACTGAATTTCATATCTTTCTTTACAGTGTTAGTTACATTAAATTAGTTTTCTTTATTTTGAGATAGGTTCTTGCTAATAAGTTGCTGAGGCTGGCCTTGAATTTTTAGGGGGCCAATTTAGATCCTGATTGGATTTTTATTTCTTTATAAATTGTCTTTAGCATTTTGCTCCAGTTCTATTCACATTATGTCACCTTTAGTAGGCTTTCTAAATGTACCTTACCCCCTATCTGTGAGGCTGAGGATTTGGTAATTTTTGTAGATACCGATGAGGAGAGTAAAAATTTGGAGAGGAAAATATTTAACATAGACAAGAAAACAAAATTCAGAATGATTGTGTGAAAAGTTAAAAATAAACTTTAAACTCAGTAGTCCTAAATATTTTTCAAAGCAGTCCTTTATGTTGCCTCATTAAAGCAACTGGCTCTGGAAATTTAGCTTATTCCCAAAATTGGAGATAAATTCCACAGTTTGTCAGAATTGGAACTCTTAACCTCAGATTCCTTAGCCTCCTGATTTAGCTTGTAGATCTTATTGCTTTCCCTTAGGGAGATGGCCTATCAAGGCTGAGGGTCATGAAAACTCGACAGTGAGAAATACCAGATTGTTAGTTTCACAGTCTTTAAGGGAAATGCTGGAAGTACCATTACCTAGGTAACAGAAAACAAAAATGAACAAAACATTCACCAAGTAGGAGGATGAGAATAATCTCATAGTGACTTTTAAGAGATAGACCAGAAGACAGATTAGGTAATTTTCATCTGTTTTCCTAAGTTCTTTAGCCATAAATTGTTTATGCTGTGATTGGAAGTGAAATTTTAAAAGTTTTCATGTGTGATGCTTAGATTCTTGGATAATACCTAATATTTTTGCCTTCCCCTTTGATTTCTAACCTTGATTCATATATTAAAATTTAATGTTTTTCTAATTATTAATATAATCTGTTTAATGTAAATTAATAAATGAAAATTCAAATAAATTTAAAATCACTAATTCTTCCTCAGAGAGAACTATTCTTTAACATTGTATTACTTTTTTTCTGTTTATGGATTTTTTTCTTGTAAATGTATGATAGATCATGCTGCATATATTTTAGATCCTGCTTTTTCCTCTTAATAGTCTATTTTATCATGTTGAAAACATTAAACATTTTTCAAATTATTTTTAAAATAGGTAATACATTACCTTTTTTCAAAATTTAAAAAGTATTAAAGGATATTTGGTGAGTTGTCTTTCACCTGTTTTCTCTCACTCCCCCCATTTGCTGTCGGCAAGCAATCGTTGTTCCTGTCACACAATCAATAAATAATTTGAAAATTTTGTGTACTTTTCCATGTCTATCTGATGAATATATAATCAGATGGATAGATAGATATGTGCCATAACTGGGGTCCAGGTTTTAAAAAATGCAGGGTTATGTTTTTGTGAGGGTAATGAAATGACTGGAGCCAGCTGGCTAGGAGTTCTGGGCATCAGGATCCAGTTTTTAATTGCCTTACATCTGGATTGATATTATAGGTTTACTGTTTATATTCATTTTCTTCATTTTCACCTAAGTGATACTCTTGAGCATTGATTTGGGCAGTATCTTGAGTTATTCCTCCCTCTCCTTTAGCCCCCCACTTGTTAATATATCTTTTTTTTTTTTTTTTTTTTTTAAAGAGAGAGGGACAGTGAGAGAGATAGAGAAAGAGAGAAACAACTTTATTTAGTTTTTCACATGGCGTTAGTTGCTCCAACACTCAGTTGTGTACGTGGTGCTGGGGTTTGAACCTGGGTCCTCGTGCTTGCCAGGCAAGCTCTGAAACCGCTGAGCCACCGCTCCAGCCCCTTGTTAATATATCTTGGATGTATTTTCCTGCCAGTTTGTAAAGAGGTTCCTCATTCTTTTTATGGCTGCATAATGCCTGGATGAATCATAATTCATTCAATCAGTCCCCAAGTTATACTGTTATAAGTGGTGCTGCAGTCAATAATCTTGAATATAAGTCATTTTGCTTTGTGCATAAATATATCTGTAATAAAAATTCATAGAATTGCTAGATGAATGGTATGTATATAATATTGAAAGATACTGCCAAATTGTCCCCCTTAGGGATTGTGCCTATATATATTTCATCAGGAACATGAGAGGGCTGACCAAACATCTTTTTCATGTTTAAGAGCTGTTAATTATATCCTTCTCTGTGAAGTGTATATATTCTTTCCCTGTTTTCATTGGGGTTGGGTCTTTTTTTGTGGGTGTTATGTAAGAATTTTTCATATATTAAGCAGAGTCCTTTATCTGCAGTTAGTTGCTGGTAGTTTCATTTGTCTTTTGACTTTTCTCATGGTGTTCCCTTCCACTCTTGTGAAGAACATTTCTTATATAGTTGAATATATTGGGCTTTTCTTTTTATGACCTTTGGTTTTATTTCATACTTAAAATGGCCATGCCTACTTTGAGTTTATAAAATAATTCTCCTATGATTTGTCTAGTTTTTCTTTGGTTTTATTTTTTACATTTTAACCTTTGATTCCTTTGTAATTCATCCTGGTAGGAGATATGAGGTATGGATCCAGTTTCATTTTTAAAGTGATGATATTTCACTTGTCCTAGCAAAACTAAAAAGTGCCCCCCCCTTTTTTTTTTTTTGCTTTAGTCTTAAAAAGCATACCAACTTGCCCCTAGCCATAGGGCTACGAAGGTTGACAAGACTATCTCTTTTTTCCAAATTGGTTCTTTGGGTTCCAGAAAACCGTGAAATTTTCTGGTTCAGGATTCACTTATTGGTCCAAAACATTTTCTTTCTTTTTAGTGTGAACTGTTTTTCATTTGTTGACTAATCCATCTTTCCCTCACTGATTTAAGATTATTCTTCTGACTTGTACTAGATTGCCATTTATCTTTTGGTTTATTTCAAAGTTTCTGTTGTTACCTTGGTCTCTGTATATTCATTTGCCTTTATCATGCTGCTTTGTCACTAAGGCTTTATAATATGAAAAGATAATTTGTTCAGGATAATGATTAATTTATTTGTCATTCTCATTTAGACATTAACATTTTTCAAATTTTTTATGTTGACAGTTTACTGATTGTCTTTGTGTATAAGTCTTGGAACTGAACCTCTGTTTCCTTGTACTGAATTTCTGGAAGACTGTGAAATGTTTTTTTATAGGACTTAGTGCCAAATTGGTGCCACTGGTATATGAAAATACATTTTAAGTCTTAATACTGGATAGCTGCTTTCCATACATTGAAACCTTATATAAATTTCATTACTTATGATGTATTAAATGCCCACAGAGTCCTAGTGCTTTAAGTCTGTCCTTAAAAAACTGAGTTAGTTTTCCACTGGCACTTTTAATTAATGACATGTTTCCAAATGAACGAGTGAAGGAGTATAGAGTCAAAGCAGTTGGTTTATTAAACATCAAATCCCCAGTGGCCTTATTTATGTTATTAGGTGCTCCTACTAAAATAACCTTATATAGACCCAAAATGTTTTAGTTGCTCCAAGAAGCACAGGGTTGAGGGCAAACTTAGAAATAAGAGCAAACTTGAAAAAAAAAATAGTTATTGAACTTGTAACAATGATTTAGAGCAGTTTGAGAATGAAATGGAAAAAAAATTGATATCCAGTTAACGTTCTGGAAGATTTTGAGGGAATTTTGAGTTAAATTAATCAACTTATAAAAATGAATGTCTTGCTCCATGAATATGAAGTAATAAAGTCATGATGGATATAAGTAACTCTTTTTTTTTAATGAGAGAGAGAGAATGAGAGAGAAAGAGAAAATCAATTTTTAAAATTTATTAGATGGATATAGAGATACATTTGAGGGGGAAACATTATCAAACATTCAAGAACTATTGTATATATACTTAGTTATCCAGGGCTAATGCCATATCATGGATGCCCAGCTTGGGTTCCTCCTGTTGCTGTTTCCCCCAGAAGAACTCCTGCATTAAATGGATATCTCGTGGAGGACGGAGATCTCCTTCTGAGATAATTCCCCCATATTCCCTTTCTCCAGTCTGCTAGAAGTTCTTCCTACACCCTCCCCCACATCCCCCTCCCTACGCCTCCAAGTATCCTGTTGCATTGAGAATCATACAATTTGAATTATTATTAGCTTAGCCATCTAACCTATTGCGTCCCCATGTATTCTAGCTTCCACAGATGAGAGAATACCATTGGCCCTTGAGTCTCTGAGATTGGGATACTTCACTTAGCATAATTCTTTCTATCTCCATCCATTTGACTGCAAAAGCCATAAAATCGTCTTCTGAGAATCAAATTTTATTTAGTTTTTCACATAGCCTTTGTTGCTCTGACATCTCGTTGTGTACGTGATGCTGGGGTTCGAACTTGGTACTTGTGCATGCCAGGCAAGCACCATAACCACTGAGCCATTGTTCCAGCCCCTAAAAACTTTTTAAAGTATATGAATTACTGATATATTTTCTTGTTGAGCTCAGTGAAAGTCAGTTGTAGTCCTTAAATATTAATTTAGCTTATGGAAATGTGAAATCACTGTAGAGGACAACATTTCTATTAGGAGCTAATCTGTAATGGGTTTGATATCAAGGATGTGCTGAAAAAGTGAAGTGAGGATTAATCTTAATTTTTTAATTTAGTTTTTCACATGGATGTCATTGCTCTGAAACTTAATTGTGTAGGTGATGCTGGGGTTCCAACCCGCATCCTCACGCATGTCTGGCAAGTGCCGTAACCATTGAGCCACCACTCCAGCCCTGAGGATTATTCTTAATTGGCTTATTTGTAGTTTGTTCTTGTTATATAAATTTTTTCACAGTTCTATTTTATATAAAATTTGACTAAAAGAATAGATTTTATACTCTCCAGGAATGTGACAGTATAAAGTATACCCTTGCCTGGCTGAAAACTATATTTGCACATTCCAGTTTGTGTTGAAGTTCAGTGTATTCACAATTCAAGATTTCCCTACCATGGGTTCCCTTAGGCTTGACTGTTTACAATTTTACACATATTTATAAATTTTAAGAGTGATCTTGAGCAGGAAACACAAGAATTAGTGGATGTTATTTTGAAGTGGGTCAGTTTTGTTCCAGTGGTTGGTGATTAGTCCAGATCAGTGTGTGGACTTGGAAAAAGATAGCTAGGAGGGGAGCTACCAATTAATAAAAGATGTATTAATGACTAAAATAGTGACTCTGCCTTTAGTATTTTCCAGTCATCAAGACTTCATAGTTTTCCTACTATAGAAATGGAAATTTATGTCCTTATTATTATTATTATTATTATTTTTAAAGAAAGAAGGACAGTGAGAGAGGGAGAGAGACAGAATCAATTTATATTGAGTTTTTCACATGGCTGTCATTGCTCTGACACTTAGTTGTATATGTGGGTGCTGGGGTTTGAACCCGTGTACTTGCGCATGCTGGGCAAGCACCATAATTGCCAGGCCACTGCTCCAGCCCTTATATCCTTATTCTTGAATCTAACTTGGTAACATGGTTAAGAAAGATATGTGTCATACGTAGCAATTCCTGTCCAAATAGATATTTCAGAGGAATTGCTGAGGCCAGGCTGTGTCGTGTTTTATCTTCATTCTTCTGCCCAGTTCGACTTCAGTCAGTTTAAGAAGACATTCCTTTGCTTTTTAGGTTGTGTTTTTGTTATACACGAAAGGTTGTCATCCCAGAGAGTCATCTTGAGAGAGGCTTTACTTTGTAATTAACGTCTATTGGCCGATCATCTTTCTTTTCCTATAGCTTAACTGTCAATAATAATTTCCGTTTACCTGTGAGAATATTGTACAAAATTAATATGCTTTTACAGAGTTGCTTTACAAAGTTGTCCTTCCTCTCTACATCTCAGAATACCCTGCATTTTTTTTTTCCTTTTGGCAAATTTAAGAAATATGGTCAGTTCTCCATTTCAATGGGGAAGTAATTGAGATTACTGTCTCCGTTATCTAAGTTCATAATTACTGTTTCCATTTTGTTCTCTTTGTGCTTAAGCGTATCACATAATATTTAAAGTAGTGTTTTTATGTTTTCTAAGTTGTCTTAGAATTTAACAGTACACTTATGCTAGCCTCACTGCCTTCTTTGGAGTCATGTAAGAGCAGATAATTGAGTTCTTCAATGATAAACTGCAGGAATCAAAGTGAGGATGGTAGATAGAGTAACCAAAAAATTATTTTGTATTCTTTTTTTACCTCACACGGTGCTGGGGATTGATCCCAGGGGTGCTCTACCACCAAACTACATCCCCAACCCTTTTTGAAGTATTTTTAAAATTTGAGGTAGAGTCTCACTGAGTTGCATGGGGGCCTCAAGCTTGTGTTCCTTCTGCCTCTAACTATTGCCAGCAATGTACAAGGATTCCAGTTTCCCTACGACTTTGTCAATGCTTGTATTTTCCATTTTTTGTTTATAGCCATCCTAGTAAGTATGAAGTGGTATCTTGTTGTTTTGATTTATATTTTGCCAGTAATTCGTGATGGTAAGCATGTTTTCATGTGCTCATTGGCCATTTGTAATTGTTCTTTGGAGAAATGTCTATTCAAGTCCTTCTTATATTGATATTTTTCAGACTATCAGTGATAGTGTTATTGAATATATTAATTTTTACTCTCACAGTCATAAGCTTGACCATAATGATGAGAAGTAAAATTTCTTGAGTGCTAATTATGAGCCAGACACATTTCTAAGTGCTTATGCCTATTAACTTATTTAATCTTTGTAATTGCTCTAAGAGGTAAATACTATTATTATCCCCATTTTATAGATGAGGAATCAGAGACATAAAGATATAAAGGAACTTGCCCAAGGTTACACTACACGTGAGTAGCTGATGTGGGGCTTGAATCCAGGTGGTTCCTCTTGAGCGTATGCTCTCAACCACTTTAGAATTTGACTCAATGCAAATAAAAAATTTAGACAGTTAATTATAAAACGTATTCAGTAAATTATAACAAGGAAAAAGTATGTTAATTTTGATCTTGATCCTATAGTTCACCTGTGAGTTTTATATAGCATCATAACTGCATAATAATAATGTTTGTTATTGTTGGATATATTTGAATGTGATGTTTCCCTGAACATCTTCATACAGTTGCCCAAGTTTTATTAACTGTAGAAATGAGAAAGCTATGTGTGGGTGAGTGGTGTGAATATTTCTTTATTTAAAAAAGGTTAAACAGAGTCTGTTCTCTAAAATTTAGTTCTCTAAAATTTATGTATTTTTAGCAGTAATACAAAATATGAAAATACTTTTTCTGTAGAAAGCAGGCTTTTCTAGGCCTATTACTTATGTTTGATCAACTCAGTGAGACTACTGATACTTAGGAGATCATGAAATTTTACAGACCACGAGTTGTGTTTATCTGTGGCTTACTATTTACTCCAGGATTTATATTTCAAGTGGCTCTCCACATTAATATCAATTATTCCAGGGAAGAGAATCCACTTTGATAGAATCTGATTAATCCAAACATTGATTAGAACTTGACCATACAGGATATATTTTAAGACACTTATAAAACTCACATGTTTCTTTGTAAAAGACCAGGGGCACTGTGACCCCTTAGTGGGTCTAGTTTCCTTTCATCTTAGCTCCTCTTGAATCTGGCCATAGTTTTTGGCACATATACTTTATAATTTATATCTCATGCTTCTTAGTATATCAAGGACTTGAGACTTTAAGCATGATTCATACACAGTAAACTATGTGATCAATTTTGAAATATAACTTCATTTTTTAATAATAGGTCATAGTTCTTCAAAATCTGTGATTCTCTTGAGCTGTGGCTAATTCAGCAGTGGGAAGTTAAGAGTCTGACATTCTGGGGGTTGGGGATTTAGCTTAGTGGCAGAGCGCTTGCCTAGCCCTGAAAAAATAGTCTGACATTCTGATATATTCATGTGTCTTTTTTTTTTTTTAAAAGAGAGAACAACAGAGAGAGAGAGAGAGAATCAATTTTTATTTAGTTTTTTCACATGGCTTTCACTGCTCCAACCCTTAGTTGTGTACGTGGGTGCTGGGGTTTGAACCCGTATATTCACGCATATCAGGCAAGCGCCGTAACCACAAAGCCACCGCTGCAGCCCTATTTGTATGTCTTTTAAAAACAGTTTTAATAAGATATAGTTGATATAACACTATATACTTAAAGTTTAATTTGATCACCATAATCAAGAAAACAACATCTATTTTGTCTAAAAAAAATTGTGTACCTAGTTAATCTTCACTTCCTATTCTTGCACCCCATTCCCTTTATCATATTATCAGACAACCATTATAGATTAATTTGGATTTCCTTGAATTTTATATAAATTGAATCATGATATGTAGGATGCTCATTTCTGATCTTTCTTCTTTCATTTCACATAGTGAGATTCATCCAGAGTTTTGCATGTATCAATAGTTAATTTCTTTGTCTTGCAGAGTAGTATTCCATTGAATGGGTATTTTGTAATTGTTTTTCAGTTCACCTTTGATGAACATTTGGGTTGTTTTTATATTTTTGTTTAGTCCCACTCCATCCCTCAGTACTAGGAATTGGGTCCAGGGTCTTGTGCATGCTAAGCAAGTGCTCTACCTGTTTCTAGTTTTGACCATGGCAGATAACATCGCTGTGAATGTTTATGTTGGACTTTCTGCACACATATGCTTTTTTTTCTCTTGGGCAGATATCTAACATAGGAATGATTTAGTGGTATGGTAGGTATATGTTTAACATTTTAAGAGCTGCCAGATTGTTTTCCTACTGTCAGTGTATGTGAGTTCCAATTCCACATCCTTGTTAACACTTGGTATGGTCAGTCTTTTTTATTTTAGTCATTTCAGGAGGTGTGACTTTAATTTTTTTCCACTTAATGACCGCTGTGAACATCTTTTCATATGCTTAATTGATATTTACATGTATTCTTTAGTGACATTAAATCTCAATATATGACTTGTATGAATTCTCCCTATATTTCAGATACAAGTTATTTATCAGATATTTTCCCAATTCTGTGGCTTCTCTTATTTTCTCAAAGGGTTTTTTCAGGGATAGAGATGTAGGTCAGTGGTAGAGCACTTGTGCAACAAGTGCAAAGTTCTGTGTTCAGTTCTCCAGTACCGCACACGCATGTGCACACACAGTACATTTTGAAGGCTTGACATTCTTAATTTTGATGCTCATTGATCAGTATTTTCTTTTGTCTTTCCAGAATATGTTTTGTGTTTTTAGTATTTTAAGAAATCATTGTCTAACCCAGTATCACAAAGATTTTCTCCCAGGTTGTCTTCAAAAAATTTTTGTACTTTTCCATCCATGATTCATTTTGATTTTCTTTTTGTATATGGTGCAAAATAAAGATCGAAATCTTCCCCCTGCTTCTCCTTATCATCTTTTTTGCACACGGAGACATAATTGTTCCAGCATCATTTATTGAAAAGACTGTTCCTTCTGCACTCAAAGGTCTTTACATCTTTTTTGAAAATGATATATATGTGTGTCTGTAGCTAGACTCCCTTCATTTGATCTATGGCCGACCTAGACTCAAGCTTTCTATTTTGACTACTGTAAATTTATAATAAGTCTTGAGGTCAGATATAAATCCTACAATTTTGTTTTTCTTTTTCAAAATTTAGTTATCATAGCTTATTTACATACTTATATGAATTTTAGAATCATCTTGTCAATTGTGTAGAAAAAAAGCCCGCCAAAATTTTGATTGAGATTTTCTTCAATCTAAAGACCAACTTTGGGGAGAAATAATATCTTAACAATATTAAGGGCTTCAGTATATCTCTCCATGAGTTTTGCCTTTGATTTTTCTCTTTTAGTCTCATAGAGCTTTTGTTAGATTTACTTGTATTTTGCAATTTTCATAATATTGTATATGGTATGGTTTTAAAATCTTTTTAATTTCCAATGATTTGTTGCTTAGAATGTAGAAATAGATTTTTCACATTTTTATTTTGTATCTTGTAACTTTCCCATATTTACTTGTTTCCAGTGGGATTTTGTAGATTCCATTGCTCTTTCTACATGAGAGTGTCATGTTGACTACAAATAGAGATAGTTGTATTTTTTCTTTAATCATGATGACTTTTATTTCTTGTTTGATTGCACTGGCTAGAACCTAATGATCTTAGACAGAAAACATCCAATTTTTTACCATTTAAATATGACTGCAGCTTAGGTCTTTGTTTAATAAGATTTTTTTTAAGCAAAGTAAGTTTCAAGATATTTCCTTCTAAGTTTCTTGAGAGCTGGAATGGATTTTTTAAAGTGTATTTTCTGTTTTCAAATCCCAATTTCTTTAATAGATAAATAACCATTTAAGTTGTTTCTTTTTAACCAGGCTTGGTGGATCACGCCTGTTATCCCAGTGACTTGGGAGGCTGAGGCAAGAGGATCAAAAGTTGGAGACCAGCCTCAACAACTTTTTTTTTAAACATTAAAAGTATTTTTTATTAGATGTATATAGAGATACAATTGAGGGGGAAACATTATCAAACCATCAATAACCAATGTATATATACTTAGTTATCCAGGGCTAATGCCAAATCATGGATGCCCAGCTTGGGTTCCCCCTGTTGCTGTTTCCCTCAGAAGAACTCCTGCGTTAAATGGGTATCTTGTGGAGGAATGACATCTGCTTCTGAGATGGTTCCCCCTTATTCCCACTCTACACTCTCCTAGGAGTTCTTCATAACCCTACCCCCTCCCCAACCCCTCCCTATGCCTCCAAGTATCCTAGGGAGCCATCCCCCTATTGTGTTGAGAATCATACAATTTGAAGTTATTGTTAGCTTAGCTGTCTAACCTACTGCTTCCCCATGTATTCTAGCTTCCACAGATGAGAGATACCATTCGGCCCTTGAGTCTCTGAGATTGGGAAACTGCACTGAGCATAATTCTTTCCAATTCTATCCATTTGGCTACAAAAGCCATAATATCGCCTTCTCTAATGGCCAAGTAGAATTCCATTGTATATAAGTACCAAAGTTTTTGTATCCACTCATCGAGTGAGGGACATCTGGGTTGGTTTCATAGTCTAGCTATAGTAAATTGAGCTGCTATAAACATTGATGAAGCCACATCACTATAATATGCTGATTCTAACTCTTTTGGGAAAATACCCAGGAGTGGGATAGCTGGGTCATAAGGTGGTTCCATCCTTAATTTTTTGAGGATTCTCCACACTGCTTTCCACAGTGGCTGAACCAGTTTGCAGTCCCACCAGCAGTATAACAGTGTTCCTCATTTCCCACAGCCCCTCCAGCATCTGTTATTGTTAGAATTTTTCATTTTTGCCACTCTAACTGGAGTGAGGTGGTATCTCATTGAAGTTTTGATTTGCATTTCCCTTATAGCTAATGATGTAGAGCATTTTCTCATATATTTATGGGCTTTCTGGACTTCCACTAGAGAGAAGCTTCTTTTAAGTTCCCTAGCCCATTTATTGATTGCACTATTTATGAGTTTGGAGTTTAGTTTCTTCAGTTCCTTGTATATTCTGGATATTAGCCCTCTGTCCGAGGTGTAGCAGGCAAAGGTTTTCTCCCATTCTGTAGGTTCTCTCTTGATGCTTTTGACTAGATCTTTAGCTGTGCAAAAACTTTTTAGTTTAATTGTATCCCATTCATTTATTCTTGATTTTACAGCTTGAGCCATGGGAGTTTTGTTAAGGAAGTAGCTGCTGACTCCTATATGCTGTAGTGTTGACCCTACTTATTTTTCTAGTAAGTTTAAAGTTGTTGGCTTAATATCCAGGTCTTTGATCCATTACGATTTAATTTTTGTGCAGGGCGAAAGATAAGGATCCAGCTTCAGTTGTCTACATATCAGCCTTAACAACTTAATGAGACCCTGTTTCAAAAAAAAAAAAAAAAAAAAAAAAGAGCTGGGGATGTAGCTCAGTAGTTAAAGTGCCCCTGGGTTCAATTACCTACACCCGCCCCCCCACAAAAAAAGTTTAAGTTGTTTATTCTTCAATGAACTTTGTTCTTCAGTGAACTTTTGTTGTTTGTGTCTTTGAAGAAATGTCCATTTTGTTTAAATTGCCAAATATATCAATATAAAATTACCGTAAGATTTCCTTATCTTTTCATTCATTTGTTTTTTTTTTTTATGGTGCTGGGAATCAAACCCAGGGCCTCACACGTGCCAGGTAAGCACTCTACCACTGAGTCATATCCCCGACCCTAATTCCCTATCCTTTTAATATCTTTAGACTCTAATGATGTTACCTCTGTCATTGCTGATATTGTTAGTTGTTGTCTTTCTTATTTGGTCCCTGTTCATTCTGGTTTATCAGTTTTATTGGTCTGAGAACTGGCTTCATTGTTTTTTCCCCCCTATTTTTTCCTCTTTTTCTCCCTAATTTCATTTTTTTAAAGCAATCTTTATTTAGTTTTGCATATGACTTTCATTCCTGGGACACTTGGTTGTGTACGTGATGCAGGGGTTTGAACTTGCATACTTGCTCGTACCAGCCAAGCACTTAACAGCTGAGCCACTGCTCCAGCCCCTGTTTATTTTTTAAATTCTTACCTTTTCTTCTATCTTCATTGGGTTTCATTTGTTAATAGTTTGCTAGCTTCTTAAGCTGGAGACTGTCTTTTTTTACTTTTTTCTTTTTTCTTTTTTTTTTTTTTTAAGAGAGAGGGACACAGAGAGAGAGAGAGAAAGAGGGAGAGAATTTTACTTAGTTTTTCATGTGGCTTTCATTGCTCTGACATTTTGTTGTGTACATGGTGCTGGGATTTGAACCTGCATTCTCATGCATGCCAGGCAAGCACATAACTGCTGAGTCATAGATCCAGCCCCCCCTTTTTTTTCTTTTTTTAATACAGGCATCTTAGTGCTTATAATGGCTTCCTAAGGAGTGCATTAGTTGAATCCAACAAATAAGGTTGTGTTTTCATTTTTATCCAGTTTGAAATAATTTATCTTACTTCTTTTTATTTCTTCTTTGACCCATGGACTATACAGAAGTGTGTTAGGTTTCTAAATATTTGAGAATTTTCCTAATATCTTTTTGTTACTGATTTCTTTCTTAATGTATTGCTGGAGATTGAACCCAGGGCTTTGTGCATGGTAGACCAACTAAACTACTCTACCATTGAACTACAGCTCTAATACTAAGTTTTGTGATTAGAGAATATACTTTGTTTGACTTGAATCCTTTTAAATTCATAAAGACTTGTTTTTATAGCCCAGAATATATTATGCACTCAAAACAGCAAAATATTGTGTATTTTGCTGCTGTGGAGTAGAATGTTACATAAATGTTGATTAGGGACACAGGACTGGTGACTCTGCGGTTACGGCGCTTGCCTAGCATGTGCAGGTATGTGGGTTCAAACCCCAGGCACCATGTATACTACAAAATGTCAGAACAACGAAAAGCCACATGAAAAACTAAATAAGAATTGCCCCCCCC